>JANHAO010006760.1:0-20926 GCA_026873985.1 Saraca asoca
AATTAAAATAAATCCTAAACACTAATCTTGAATCTCTTTAGCTTTCTTGAATCAAATACCTTTGAGCTTTCTTTAAACCTGAAAAATAGATTCAAAAACACTAAAATATATTGTTAGCTAATAATTATTTTTTTAACATTAAAATCAATGTGTAGCTTAGAGTGTTCTAGTCTAACAATCTCTAAGGTTAACACTAATAAGCGAAGTGAGAAACGAAGAAGATGATGAAGATCAAAGAAAGGAAGAACAGCAATGGAATGCAGTATTTTTAACGTGGTTCGACTAAATTCAAATAGTACCGGACCCTGTGTCCACAGTAACTTTTATTAATCTAAAATGAATTCTATAGGGTTTCAGTATAGTGTTTTCAGCATGTTCTACGAGGATCCTCCTCCCCTTATTTATAGAAAGAAGAAAATTACAATTATGATTTTACATGTTACAAATATATCATTACAAACATTAAATGTATCAGACAATTATTTCTTACAAACTGGCTCTTACAGAATGCTTTCTACAGGTGGGTCCCATATATCTGCTAGTTTTGAAACTTGATATAAGTCTGCCTGTCTTTCTAGACAATGCGCCCAGTCTTGCAAGCTGAGAGGCATGGCTTAGGGTCGTTGCTGGCTTTTTTCCAACGAAGCAAGCTTAGCTCTTGGCGAAGCGAGCTCTAATGAGCTATCTCCCTAGCCTCGGGCCTTACTTGCATTCCAACCTTGCAGTTAGCGAGGTAAAGCCATTTTAATGAGCTAGGCTTTCTTTAACTGGTTCTTGATCTTCACTGGTCTTTTGCCTTTTCATTATGTAAAACTGGATTTTGCCCATAACAATCTCTATAGCTAATTGAAGTCTAATTTGATACTTAGCATTCTCACTACCTATGACAACTCAATATGATTATTACATCGTGGCCACAATGGTTGTTGAACAACTTCTAATATATCATAAAACCTTTCATATTCTTTATTTAGGGATTCATATTGGTTAGATTGAAAGTTCTCTCCAAAGTATGAATGACTAACATCAAATATCATATGCTCAAACTTATTAGATGGCCCTATATGATACATTCCCCCCGCATTAGACCGAACTCCTTTGCACCCAACCTTCTTTGGATTAGCCTTACCATAATCAATCTAATACCAATAATTATAGATAAACCTACATTTTTAAAGACAAATTTTCACATCATCTACAAGACATAATCTCTTGTTTTTATGCTTTTTGCACATGTATCTAATTACATTGTCTTTTTGATAGCTTGGTTGTTGCATCGCATAAGAAATAAAGCTTTCAACAGCACTCAAAAATTCATATGTATATCTACCACCATCATTGAGAAATCTATTATGTATCCAATTCCGATGATTTGGGCACTCACTCATTTGAATTCAAATTAAACTAATTAACAAAAACTTATCCTAGCTTTTTTCTAATGGTCACACTAATTAATAAAAATAACAAATTTTCCTTTATAACATGTTTTTCTAAAAGTAAAATTATATTTAAAATAGGACAATGATCATTATGATGGATTAAATTTGATGAGTTAACTTGTACATTACAACAAAAATTGTAAATGTTAATAGTAAAAAATATAGAAATTGAAATCAGTAACATAAATACAAACTAATGATGAATAAATAGAAAAAAATTAATAATGATGAATGAAAGAACTAAGCATGCAATAATGCTCGTGAGCATGACCACGAGTTCAACATAACACATTCGAGTATAATTGCGATTAGAATTGCGATATTCAAATTCAAAGGCTTCAATTCAACTTGATCAAATTTAGTTCAAAATTCAATTATGCTTGTCTAAAGTTGCAAACCTTTGATAAGTGCAGAAATATATGAGATTAGAATGACAAGGCAATTTACTTGCCCTGTTAGAGTGATCAGAATCATGAAAATAGTTTAAATTTGTCGATTCAAATCATGAGTTCTAAAGAAGAAAATTTTAAAACTTTGGAAAACACTCCCCCAGATTCACCCACCTATTTGAGTTCATTTTTCCACCTGATAAACTAGAAAAATGCATTAAACCTTTCAATTGTTATCCTAAAAAATGCACTATACCTTTCAATTGCTATCACCCTATCAACATCCACATTTTGAGAAAACCAAGAGAGAGACCTAACATCAAAGTAGCAAAATATCCACAAGAGTTAAAATTTGATACTATAAAACGAAAAGGATGAGTCCAAAGTACCTATACAAGTGAATCTAGAGCAAGAGATCAGCAAAATAAGCAAGATCACAGTCCATTCAACACACTTCAGTCAAGCCAGTGATGGAAGGAGGTAACCCGGCAACAAGATAGCAAGGTGGTTGAGGGATCAAAATCATTATTAGAATTGTAAGGCAATTTGCTTGCCCTATTTGAGCGATCAGAATTGTAAAAACAATTTAAATTTGCCAATTTAAATCATGAGCCCTAAAGAAGAAAATTTTAAAATTTTGTAGGATTCTCCCCCAGATCAACCTACCCATTTAAGTTCATTTTCCCACCTGATAAACTAGAAAAATCCACCAAACCTTTCAATTGCTATCTAAAAAATTCACTATACCCTTCAATTGCTATCACCCTATCAACATCCATATTTTGAGAAACAAAGAAAAAGACAGAGAGACCCAATAGCAAAGCAGCAAAATATCCACAAGAATTGAAATCTAATACTACAAAAAGAAAATGACAAGTCCATAATACCTATACAAGTGAATGTGGAGCAAGAGAGCAGCTCATTCAACACACTTTAGCCAAGTTGGCGATGGAAGGAGGCAACCCGGCAATGGATGGCAACAACCAAGCAGCAAGACAACAGGGCAGTTAAGGGTCTAGGGCAGAGGTAAATGAATGAAAAAGAGGACTGCTTGATCTAAAATCAATTTTCTTTTTGTTTCATGAATTTTTGATGTCCTTGTCTGTTGGAAAAATGTCATATGGCACTTTATCGACAAATAAGGACGTTGGAAAATAGGATCTATTTAAAAATTCAAAATTTCAAAAATTTGATTTTTTTTACGGGTTTCCTATGTTTAAGGATGTCAGAAAGTGCCACATCATCATATAACGTGGCATTTCCAATGTTTTATAAGATGCAAGAAAAAATGAATTTTTCAATTTTTTTTAAAATTGTTATGCATTTTCTAATGTACCAGGACATTGGAAACTTGTCACATCTTTTTTTTTTTTTTTTGAAATTTTTGGATGTTGGAAAAATTCTTAATATTTTCCATTTTCCAATTATTAGTGGAAGTTAGCTTAGCATCCAATTTGTCGATGTCTTTTTGAGCTTGGGCAAGCTGATTTTGAGTATGATTTGTAGTGCCTTTAGATGGTATAGCCATGGAAAATGGATAAGGAGGCTAGGAAAGTGCTTTGAATACCAATTGTTGTGATCAATGATTGGATATACGCACATTCTCATCCCTTATAACTCTAGCAACTTAACAAATTAATAATTGAAAATAATAAGTAAAATGAGGGTGATAAAATAGACTATGCCCAGCTCATTGATATCGGCATATAACAGTTGGGTCTAGGTAGATATAATCAAGACCCAACAACGATCCCCTATTCCAAACTTGTTAAAGACTCAAACCCGTTAAAGATTTGATAAGATCCAACTTGAATACTTCACAAGCACTTATTTTGAATTTGTTTTGAATTAGAAAAATATAATTATGATTTTTTTAATTAAAAAAGAAATATATATTTTTTATTAATAATAATTGATTTGTTATAGAATATATTATCCAAGTTAGACTAATGTGATATCCAAACGAGACCCAAGACCTATTAAATTTTTAATGATTAAATCCAAACCTAAATCATTAAGTAGTGAATCAAATTTGAATTTGACTCATTGGAAAAATATCCACCAATTCAGAAAAGACCCAATAAATTTCAATATGTTTATCATCCTTACTTTTACACAAATTTCAATATGTTTATCATCCTTACTTTTACACTTAGATAAAGCATTGCATTATGCAAGAGCTCAATCCCTTAAAACCAGGTACACAGCCTAAACATGCAATCAATAAGATTTCACTTTTCGTTTTCTTTATTTATAACTAGTCACATGAACACGTTGAAAAAGAACATATATTCTTAGCACATATAATAGGTCAGTTAGAGTACTTGCATCAACTTGAAGATAATCCGGATCAAATCTACCTCTGGTCACTATCATTCCTCACATCACATGGCTCCATCTCTGCTCTCTACATGTGTGTTGCTCAAGAGGGACCAAGAAACAAACACTCCACCAAAATATAGTTTCTTGTTCTTCATGTTTAGTTCCCAAAATGGTGGCTACTATACTATATACCCATGAATAATGCTTAATGCTAAATCCATCACTTCTCATTCACAGTATCTCATTTATTTACAGAGTTGGCATAATTGAAGGGACAATTATTAACTAAGTGTTGTTAATTCTATCAATCTGGAATGAATTAAATTTGTGCAAGAAAATACGAGTGTTAATTACATTATTTTATATATAATGTCATAGTTTCATGACATAACAATTATAACAGGGTAGTTTCATCTCATAACAATTACATTTTCCACTATTTTTTCTTATAATTTTTACCCTAATCTAAAACTACAAATTACAATCATCTACCTAATAAAAAAAGAAGGCGAAGAATCAGAATAATTTAATTCAGTAATTATCATTTATGTTTTTTGAAGATTGAAAGGATGTAAATTTTATATTTGATTTTCACCTACGTTTATTAGGTGATTTTCTTTTATCTCGCAGAGAAACTACTATGATTAAGAAAAAGAAGGGAAGGAAATGAAACTGATAGTTAACAACTGCTGCTACCCAATTTTTGACATTGACAGGTGTTGCTGTGTGATCTCCAGGCAACCTCAGTCTTGACACTTCCCACAAGATTGTAATCAAAGTGGCCCTTCTCATAAAATATTCAAAAAAACACAAACAGAAACACTTCTTAGTTTTGCCTTTTTCTTTTTCTCTTCTTTTCCGGAGGGAGAACAAAGTGATGATCCACCTTCTGGAAATTAATGAAACCAGCTAATGTTAATAATAATGAAGTTAGCAACAAATTTAAATTAATGCATAAGTGGCTGGTCATTGGATGTCCGGTTGGTCCCCATTGAGATTCATAGTGCAAACACATGACGAAATCTGTGACATCACAGGAAACTAGCATATTAAATAGTAAATAAGAAAAAGATTAAATATGTAAAGACCATTATTAGGTCCTTCAATGATTAATGCCATGGCTGTAATATTGAAATCTTGTTGTACTTATTAGGGTTTGCTCTTATTTCTAACTTTAACAGGGCAAGGATGTAGAATTTTTAGGTCATCATTTGGCATAATGAAAATAAACTTGGAACTAATGCTCTAAATTTATGCAAGAGCCAATCTACATATGCTTGAACCGACTAAACTGGGAGATGATTCCGAAACCTCGTAATTTCCGACAAACCCTAATGGTACCATCATTTCCACGTACTTATGACAAGGATTTTGTGACTATGGAAAAATTAAACTATTTGATGGGCTTGTAATGTTTGAGTTCTCTATGCGTTACGATAATGTAAACTATTTGATATTATTATTATATCATATCTTCCTCCTCGGCAAAGTGTAATGCAAAGCATGTTGGAGTTAGATATTGACATTGCCTTGTCATCCTTTGTAATAAATTTCTACCTTAGAACGTGATTGGCACCTTTTTGAAGAGCAAAAACTTGAGCCTCAATTAGTTTTCCTCCATAAGAGGGTCAAGAACAAAGAAAGATAAACGTACAATAATGTGAAAGATTATAAAAACATAAAGAGATTATAAAAAGATGTACCTTCAATGTTTCTTCATCTAGCTTTTCTAAAAGAAACCCACCAACAAATCCTTAAAAGTAACTACGAGTAAGTCTAAAATGTGCGATGATTTTTATATTGGAGATTTATTTTTATAAATTATATAGCTTCCTCTTGAAATCGGCTGGTTAGAAAGAATTTCTTTATGAATCTTTAAAAACAACATAAATTACATATATTTAACTAGCAGAAAAAGTGATTTAGTTGAGGTGTACCTAAAGTAACTACAACATCATGTCAATGCTTAACTCACAAAAGGAAACCCACCAACCACCATAATCTATGTTCGTTCTAATCAGCATTGGAAGATTAAAATTACATAAAATTATGTCACTAATTCAAAGGAGAAGTTGGGTGTTACACCGGGAAGTTCTCAGATAGCATATGCTGAAGCATTGGTTGGTGCAATTGGGTATCTTCGTACAAATGCTGTGGTTTCCAATTTACTGGTCCCAACTAAAAACTAACATGGGGATGCTATTTTGAGCTGCCCACGCATGCATACCTAAAGTACGGTCGAGACACTTCTTTGATTTGTTAATGTAACTTACAACAAAGTTAGAAATAAAAATCTCAAGATCCCACATTCAATGAATTGGCATTTGCAGATTAAAAAGGTAGTTTGTGGTCTCAGATTCTTGGCAATAAAGAGTTTTCAACCATGACCAACTCTTGGTGGTGCCACTCTTACTTTAGATAGTTTATTGGTGTTTGCTTGTTAATTGTGACAAAGATATAATTAGAAGATAGGCCCAGTTATTGCTTACTTATTTGTTTATTTATTTAAGTCATTATTAATTTGTTAAGAAGGGGATAATAGTTAGGTCAAAAGATTCATTATTTTGTGTTATCCCCAATTATTTATGCAGTTCAAAAGTATAAAATGTGTTGGGGGAACATATAGTCAGGTGGTCCAATATCAATCTGCCCATATAAGAATACCAGTAGTGACCGAGTCACAAATTAAGTTTTGATTAAATTAAGTGTATTTTTTTAAAATATATATATATATATATATATACATATAATTTCACTTTTTCAAAAGCTAGCCAATACAAAATCATATCATTGTATATTTTTACAAAAAAAAATGAAAATATTTTTTATATTAAAAATTTTAAAATTTTTGGAAGAACCAGAACTTTTACTTGTCCCCTTGTTTCCACTAGTGCATTTTGTTGACACATAGATTAAAGAGTAGTGTGAGGCATGGTTGAAGTTCATCAATTGCTTATTGGACCATAAGTGAAAGACTAATCAATGTCGACCTAGATGCTTGTACCAAAGCCACAAGATAATTAATTTGATTTCTTGATGACTTTTTTCCAACATGTTCATTTGAAATTATCCAATGAATGAAGCCCAATTCATTTATATAATTGAGCCTAATAATCCTAGGCATGAACATCCATCATTTTGTCTTGCAGGCACATATAATTGAGGTTTTTGCAGCCAATTAAACAGCGGACAATCTAACAAACGTCAAACTTTAACCTTTTCTTTCCCCACAACTTTTTCACTTTGATAGTTTGTCAAAACTTCTGCCTGCATAGAGGCTTCTAGGTGGAAAGATGCTACCATTCAAATTTATGAACACTAAAATCTTATTTCATAGTGAAAAGCTTTGGTCTAAGTACTTAATTAACCGAAAGGGTCCTGACCTAATTCTCTCTTTTACACATTTGCTATTAAACAGCATATGAAAAGTTCAGCCAGAAAAACAATGACGTTCAGATGTGGAAATATTCCCTTTTCCCGTTTTGGTTGCTTTTATAAGAATAATATGCTAAGAAAGTCGATTGGATTCCTCAAAATGAAGCATCATGGAAAGCAGGCCGTACAAAAACACAGCTAAGCTAAGCATGAATAATGAGCCATGGCCTTCCCTTTGCTAAGCGTTTGGCTTCAAAATGTCCATCCAACTTTCCGAGAGACGGAAAATTTGTGACTCTTATGTGCCCTTTCGGACTTGTAATGTAATATTGCACTTGTGAAATCAAAATCAGATTATCTCAACTTAATAGTAATGAAATTGTACGAATGCTAATAAGTGTTAATAGCGTTAATACTCTTTTAAGTTTATATGATAACAAAATCATCAAGTTAATTAATCACTTCAAGCTAAGTATTATGTTACTTTTCAGAAGGTAGGTAACGGGAAAAAAAATTAATTCCCTCACTAAATGTTTAATTCACATGTAATGGAATCTATTATTATTATTTGACCTTAATGATTATATGTTACCCTTTAGAAATGAAAAAAACAATCTCATCTCTCTTTTCTTCTCTTATTTCATGAAACTTTCACCACCACCGTCTATCGTCGTTGACTATCGTCCACTACTCCTTTCTACCGTTGACCACCATCCTTTACCACTATCATCATTGACTAAAACTCACCACTATCTTCCACCGTTGACCACCATTCACCACCACCTTCTGCTGTTGACCACCGATCACCACCATTATAGTTTTTCACCATTCCTCATCACCATCTTTCGCCGTTGATCATCTCCCACCGCCACTACCGCCTTTTAACTATTGTCTATCATCACCCTCCGCCACTAACACCCACCTTTTGTCGTTTATCACCGTCCATTAGTACCACTATCATTGATCATCATCCATCACTACTTTTCATCATTGACCATCATTCATTACCTCATTATACTGTTACCGACCATCATCCACTATTACCTACTGCCATTAATCATCGTCTACCACTATTTACTACTGATAACTATCATTTACCACTACTTATTGTTATTGACTATTATCCACCACCATCTATAACCGTTAACTACAAACCACTACCACTTATCACTGTTATTGTCGACCACTCCTATGATTATTAACTATCGTTTACCAACACTTATCATCGTTAATCATTATCTATTATTATTGATTACTATCAACTAAAAAGCAAGGAGTGGATTCATAAACAATATGATTTCAGTCCTTCGTTAAATTAAATAAATTAAAAAATAATTGTTATCGTTATCCTTACTTCTCCTTATTTGATTTCATTCCCTTTCTATTTTTATACGATAATCCAAATGCCCCTAAAAAATATTGGATTAAGGCTCACATAACAGCAATTAAGTTCAATTTATTATTTTTATTCGACACTCAAATGAATAATCATGAGATGTTGCAATCGTGCATAAGGTAATGTAATAACCGCGGCGACCATTATTGGGAAACATTGTCATAGAACCCACCTCTAGGGCTAACATATTCAAACACATCTTATTGAAATTAGGATTAATTAATACAAATTGATTTCACAAACCGAATTACAGAAGTCTTTCTTTCTTTTTAGTATTTCGCTAAACCGATTATAAAGGTTAGATGCCGGCAAATCATGATCCTTAAGTTGGAATTGAGTTACAAGTAGAATGTGTATGTTGTCTTTGCAGCTCGAAAGCCTAAAGTGATTTATTTAGTTGTTTGGTTGCTGTGATATTTTGTTGTAGACAAACTAGTTACCTATGCCAACTTTAAATTTAATATATCTATGCACTTCTAATCATGTCTGCGGAGGGTAGCCTAGTAGCTAGCCACTATCTTTAGTTAATAATTCATGGCACAAAAATCTTTCTTATTTCTTTTTATTTCATAAAGACAAATGCTTTCGGAATAGGAAATCCAAAATTGTAATTCCCATAACTTTTGTTCAGATTAATCCTTTCCCTAAACTACTTTCAATATATTTTTTTGATATATATGTCATTTGTACTTATTTCAAATGGTTGAAATTGAATTGTGTGAAAAATTCGGTAGATATTCTGAAGGGTTAGACTATAATGCCTCGGTACGGATTAGGCGATTAAAGGGAGAGTGCAATGGATGGTTAGATTTACATTTTTTGTGGAGTGCACATGAACTTTTATAATTTGAAATCATAAAATAGCATAATTACAAAAGTGACCCAGAAATTGAGTTCCAACTGTTGTTATGTTTTGAGTTTTTGACAAACTTATTTTCAGTTAATTTTAATGTAAATAATTTATAACTATACTAACAATATAAGAAATTATTATTATTATTATTATTATTATTATTATTATCCTAAAAATGTACATGATTTAAAATAAAAAATATTAAAATTATATAAGTGACTTACAAATTAAATTTTAGCTCAAATTTTATTCAATGTTTAATTTAGTTTAATTAATAAGGTACAAATTTGTTTGTCAACTTTTTTTTAACAAGTAAGAAAAGAAAAATAATATTACAATTTAGTACACTTACATGTAATTTTAGTTTAACAATAGTTTCAATAACTAATACCACTACAAGAAAATCGTGAATTTCCGACATCCAAAATTCTTAGAAATACATAGAAAAGAGTTGATTTCCAAAGGATAGAGGTCAAAAAAATTTCTGACATCTATAAGTTTCAAAAATTTTCGACATCTTTTATGACACTTCTAAACGTCGAAAAACTTGTGACGTAGCAATGTCACATGGCATTTTTTATGCCCATAGACATTGGAAAAATATGATGACATGACATATATATATCCATCAATTTCGACGTTTAAAGACATCGAAAATGATAATTAGGCCTTACACATCATCATTTCTGATGTCTATATGCATTGGAAATGTCAAAAATTATTTTTGATGCCCTTATACATTAGAAATTATTTTCGATGCCCATATACATTGGAAAATATGACGAAAGATGTCAGAAAGGATGTTGTAAATTATTTCTAACATCCCCATACTTCGAAAAAGACATCGAAAACTATGATGTGGTAGAAAAAAATTATTTGAGAGACCTTTCTACACACCTGATAACAACAGCAACAGCAACATCTCATTTATAAAAAAAAAATCCACAAGACTTATTACATTCAACATTTAAAAAGTTTCAAATATTCTTCAAGTTACAAAAATGTTACAATGAATCATAAAAAATTCCCTAAATCCTTCTCATCCTTTTATTTTTCCTCCTCCTCAGTAGCATCTTCATTTATAGGAATTTAAGGTTGCAACTGAGTTTGTGATAGAGCTCCAGGATAATGAGACCATATATCTAGATGTGGTGGCCGCATCTAAGAATATGGCAGAGTTTGTTGTTATCCTGGAAAGGTTGCATCCATGGATAATAATATAGAGGAGGCATATGGGAAGGTGGAGGCGACATCAGGAAAAGTGGATAAAGCATCTAGGAAGGTGGAAGAGGCATTTGGGATGGTGGATAAGGCATTAGAGGCGGCATTCATGTTGCATAAGGCATAGGATGCTACAGCATAGGTGATGGTTGGCAAACTCCAAAATATTACATTAAGTAATTCACACTTTCCTACAAAGCATCCATCTTTTTTTTTATCTGAGTTTGTCACTGTGAAGAAGAAGAGCCTATAGTGTGATGCACTGCTAACTATATTGTGTGTACCTGTGACCTCATCCATTAAACTTGACCCTTTTTTTTCTCCTATAATCTACCTCCACAATTGAGGATTAGTTGGTATAGAGACTGTAGTGTCAAAATCACCATTACTCTCTTCTATTGATGCTTAAGTGGACAACAATCTTTCATTTTCTTTATTATAAAATTCCTAAAAAGAAAAATGAGATATGAAAAAAAAAAGCATAATAACTTACATAAGCTAAAAATAAAGTGAAATTGTTTAAATTTAGCTAAGTAAACATCTTACATATTTTTCATATGCATAAGGGTCTACCCATTCACCCCACATTCTTATTCTTCTTCTTCTATAGGTTAACAAACATGTCAGGATATTGGCCTTCATTCTAGCTCGTTTTTCCTATTTTACATATATTTAACATTGTAAACAAACACTTATACACAATCAAGTCAAAGTACATATATAAAGGGCATGCTTCATCACCAATATAGAACCTCCACAATGAAAAGATGCACCTGATTTTGCAACTTGATTCTTCTTATTCTACTCCTATAGCTTCTTAAAATTTGCTTCATTCAAATAAGCCAACAAATTATCCTAGACAAAATCATTAATCCAATTAGTTTTTTTTTTTCCAAGCCTCATTGAATGCACATGACAACATTCTTGACCTTAGATGGTTAAAAAACTTCCATAGCACTAAATGATTGGTAGGGATCCATTTGTAGTACTTCTATAAATTAGAACCATATACATGAGCCAAAAATAAAAAAAAATTAAAGGATGTAATTGAATAAAGCATATAATAAACAACATATAATAAAATTTGAAAGTAAGTGCGAAATATCGAAAATTCCTTTTCAAACCACATCCTTTATGTCTCTTGTAGACTGCTCGTCCATTTTAACCATGCTTCATTAAACTTTGTCTGCACAGCCTCCCTAATTCTATGCACAAATTCTTTTGTGGGATAAAACCTATTGCAAAGTTTGAAAATATCAAAACATGGATAGTCTAAAATTATTTATAATATGTATAATCATTTAAATAAAACTTTTGACACTCACATTCCACCAAGCAGTGGGATTATATTTTCATTAAACTTGAAAGTATATCGTTGATAGCTTACTCTAATGCTAGTCATTGCTATATGAGTGGAAGTAAATTGGAAAGCAGATGCATTAGGTGACTGGTAGAAGACTGAGAGGGAGGCCCCATAAGAAAATGCTAGTGGAAGACACCATAAGATGAGGCTTAGGGAAAACGCCATACCATTAGGAGACTACATGGAAGGTGTCTTACTAGGATCACGAGATTTGGTGGAAGGTGCCATATTATGAAGGTACTGGATGAAAGGCATCATATTAGGAAGGGACCGGGTAGGAGGAGCCATATTGGTAAGGGACTGATTGAGTGGCACCATACTAGAAGTAAGCATAAACATATAAGCTAATAAGGAATTATCATTAGGTGATAACCTAGTTGAGGGTGGCTCTAATAAGGATGATGGAGTGGAAAGATTCTTTTATTATTTTGATTTTACCTTTTATGGGTGTCATCTATATTAAATAAAATTAATATAAATAAATATGTAAAAAAAATAGATATACATGAAACATAAAATTGCTAGCAAATATGATATAAATCCACTAAATTAAATATGCAACTAGTTAATCAGAATTAATGTAATTTATTTGATTATCATTATTACTATTTTCTACTAAATCATCTAAATCTATATAGTCAGGTTCTTCATCTTCATTTCCCGATTCTTCATTTTCTTCCACATTATCATCTCCTACTAAAGTAAAAGGCTTAACTTCCTCTGGTCGACCATTGATATCGTGCAGACTATCAATATGTTCTAACTCAAGTACTGGAATAGTGAATACTATCATGTTTTGATAAGCATATTCTAATGTAATATTATTTTCAACCATACCTCTTGGCTTGGTTTTAATTACAACTCACAAATTGTACTTTTCTCTTATTGATTTCAAATAAGATGCATAATATACCTGCATTCCTTGGTGTGCATATATGAATGGATTGTATTTTGAGTATCTTCTAGTATGCTCCACTTCCACTATTCCATACTCTTTGTAAATCTCATATCAATCACCAAATCAAACCATTTACATGCAAACAAAACTAACCTTTTCATGGGCAAGCCAAGATATTCAATTTCCACAACTTCTTTAAGAATCCTATAAAAGTCATCTTCACCAATTTCCTGTACCTTTTTTGCATACTCCATTATTATTTATTTTTTTCCCTTCATTACATAATGAAGTGTGGAATTTATACCCATTTATAAAATAAATTGGCCATGCCTTGACCTTTCTAGACGAACCATACATTAAATCATGTAAACATTGATTATTTACACTATTTTTTGAATTTAAGACCTATAGAAAAGAGAAATTATTATTACAATTAATTAAGAAACATGACATTGATTATACATTACATATGTAAATAAAAAATTTACAATTCTTAGAAAATCTTGAAACCACTTTCAAAAATGGTGAGCAAGGTTTTTTTTTATATCCTAGTTTGTAATATTTTGATACATTATCTTCAACCATTGAACGAATAAACTATGAAAATATATGACCAAAGAATTATATAAAAATTACCTATTAACAACAAGAATGATATATGTATAACTTGATTAATACTTACTTTGTGTACAGTTCAACCTTATCACAATTTAACAAGACATACAAATAGGCAACATCTAACTCAGTTGGTTCCATAATCCTGATGAACATACACTGGATGGTCAACCAGGAGGATTGAAAATGGATAGAGTAAAAGTTGTAGTTCTATCTTCACCACTATCATCATTTCTCCTACCTCTTATGTTGTTTGACTAGACATGAGGCTCAAAATAATATTGGTAAAAATGTGTTATTTTTTCAATCAAATATGCCTTACAAATGGATCCCTTAGGGCGGGCCTTGTTTTTCACTTTTTGCTTCAACTTGTTAAGAAATTTTTTATAAGGGTACATTCATCAATATTGAATAGGACCATCCACCAATGCATCATATGATAAATGGATTGCTAGATGCTCTATAATATTAAAGAACCCTGGTGGAAAGATTCTTTCTAGCTTGCATATGATGATAAGGATGCTCTCATGCATATGTTACAAATCGTCCTTTCATAATACAGTTAAGCAAATGTCTCTAAGAAAAATGCTTAATTTTGTTAGAGGCTTCCATATGCAATCAGGTAGTGTATGAAATGCCATTAGCATTAAGCATTTCATAAACACAAGACAATCATGACTTTTCATTCTAAAGATCTATCCATCCTTAACATTCACAGATCAATCTAATTTCGAAGCATAATCATCAAGCAAACTTAATTCTTTCACCCATTCACACACTTCTCTTTTCTGATCTATGTTTAATTTAACTTTACCTTAGGTTTGTAAACTTTCCCATTGGTTTGTTCTTGTAACTCCAACTACCTTCTTCTAGAGTATTCTTTCAAGTCCATCCGTGCTTTCACATTATCCTTCGTCTTGCCCTTAATGTCCATGATAATGTTAAATATATTATCAAACACATTTTCTTAACATACATTACATCAAGGTTATGGTGAACTAAATTATTTTTCCAGTATGGTAAGTCCCAAAATATACTTCGTTTGGTCCAATTGTGAGTTACCCTATGCCTAGGTAACCTAATTGGCCAAATTTTGGTTACTTGTGGAAAACTACAAACTCTCTCCCACAATTAGTTGCCATTAAGCTTGACTAGAGGGTTTGATCTCTCTACTTGATATTTTATAAAGACATCTTTATTCATTTTAAAAGGATGATCAAAACTCAAATACATTTAATGACAACCAAACCATGATTGCTTTCTTTCATTTTTCAACGTGAATGCATTAGTTTGTTCCATGCATATTAGACAACCTAACTTGCTAGCTATTATCGATCCAGATATTATCCCGTATGCTGGAAAGTCATTAACTGTCCATATCAAATTTGCTCATATAACAAAATTTTGCTTAGTGGAGATGTCATATGTTAATACACTCGGATGCCATAATAATAGTAGCTCATTAATCAAGGGTTGTACAAAAATATCAATTCTACTTTTAGGATTATTAGATCCGAAAGTGATCAATATCAAGAACATATATGGAGGAGCATTGCACATTTCTGAAGGAATATTGTAAGGAGTAACAATTACTGGCTAACATGAATATGGCACAATAGGTTAACTATATAGAGTAAATCCATCTGAACATAGGCCAAGCCTAACATTTCTAGGCTCAACAGCATACTGGGGCTATGTACAATCAAAGTGCATCCATGCTTCTCCATTCAATGAATGGTACATTACTCCATTTGTTGTATGATGCTCATGATGCCATTTTATGTGTAGTGTTGATTTCATTAATGCATATAATCTCTGAAGTCTCAGAATAAGTGGTACATAATAAAGTCTCTTAAATGGTGCTTCTTTCCTCCTACCTTTACCAAGCCCACGCTCTTTATAACAGGGAGTAACACAAATCTTATATTGTCTTTCATTGATGCCATCCTTATAGTAAATCATATAACCGTTCGCACAACAATCAATTTTTTTGTGCCCTAGGCTAAGTTTTTGAACTAATTTTTTGGCTTCATACAAGTTAGACATGATAAGATTATTGAATGGATATGACTCTGCACAAAGTTGCATGATTTGATCAAAACATTTCTGTGGCTAATTGAAGTCTGATTTGACACCTAACATTTTCACTATACATGACAACTCAGTATGATTATTATAACCCGACCACAATGGTTGTTGAGTAGCTTCTAACATATCATAAAACCTTTCAGATTATTTATTTGGGGATTCATATTGGTTAGACTGAAAGTTCTCTCCAAGGTATGAATGACTAACATCAAATATCATATTCTCAAACCCATTAAATGGTCTCATATCATACATTCCTCTAGCATTAGACCGAACCCCTTCACACCTAACTGTTTCTAGATCAACTTCATCATAATCAGGCCAATGCCAATAACTATTGATAAACTCACATTTGTAAAGATAAATTTTAACATCATCTACAAGATAAAATCTCTTGTTTTTATGCTTTTTGCACAAACCTCTAATTACACTATCTTTATGATAGCTTGGTTGTTGCATTGAATAAGAAACAAAGCTTTCAACACCGCATAAAAAACTCTTGTGTATATCTACCACCATCATCGAGAAATCTATTATATATCCACTTCTAGTGATTTAGGTACTCACCCATCTAGATTCAAATTAAACTAATTAACAAAGACTTATCCTAACTTTTTCTAATGGTCATGCTAATTAATAAAAATTACAAATTTTCCTTTATAACATGTTTTTCTAAAAGTACAAGTATATTTAAAATAGGACAATTCATTAAAAAGCTCAATCATAAAAATACAATCAATGTCAATTAACACCCCCCTTTACTCTTCAACAAGCAATCACTTAAAATGCAATTCAGCCATCACACATAAAGCTCATTCTCCTTCTTCAACATCTAAGAATTTTAAAAAATTAAGTACAATATAAAAGTAAATCACATTTATGTAGATCTAGAAAATTAATTTACATTTATTTGATTTTACATATGGGAGCTAGGGTAAGCTAGGAAGGGAATGGGATGAATTTGTATCCTCTCCCTTTTTTTGCTTTTATCATGTTGTTTATACGTTAAAAGAAGATAAATATAAAATTTTTATAGGTAATGAGATTAAGAATTCATTTTTTATTTATAATGGCATCAATAAAATTTTTGTATTTATATTTTTTCAATATAATAAAAACATAACTAAAAAAAAAAAAAGAATTCAAACCCATTTTAAACCAAAAATTGAGGGGTCAGTCGTTAAAAACTAAAATACAATCTCTCATTCCGTAATTCATAATTTTACCTTAACAGAAACTTACCATATTCAAAAAAAAAATCATATCTCTACATTTTGCTTAAATTTACATTCTTAATTTAATTTTCAAGAAAGCAAGGATAGCCAAATGTGAAGATAATAAGAGACAAACTAGTTAGCATTGAAGTGATAAGAGAAAGTCACTCCCGAGTTGTGTATATATCTTGAAAAAGGTTTGATAACAACCATTATTTGGCCACTTAGTTGGATAAACTAGACTCTTAAATGACTCTAAGAATTCCAATTAACTTAGATTAATTACATACTTTACTAAGTAATATTTCAAAATATGTCTAACAAATATTCTTTGAAATTATGTGAAAAATTGGATGTGCGATCATGCTTGCGAGCATGATCATGAGTTCAACATTACACATTCAAGTAGAATCGTAATTAGAATTGTGGGATTCAAATTCAAAGGCTTTGATTCAACTTGATAAAATATAGTTCAAAATCTGATTTTGATCCCCCGAAGTTGCAAAACTTTGGTAAGTCCAAAAATACATGTAACCAAAATCGCGATTCAAATTGCAAGGCAGTTTATTTGTCCTATTCATGCAATTAAAATCATGAAAATAGTTTAAATTTGACTATTCAAATCGTGAAAATTTTGTAGGACACTCCCCCATATCAACCCACTCGTTTGAGTTCATTTTTCCACTTGATAGACTAGCAAAATGCACTAAACCTTTCAATTGCTATTTAGAAAAATGCACTATAACCTTCAATTGCTATCATTTATCAACATCCACATTTTGAGAAAACAAAAAGAGAGAAAGAGAGATCCAATAGCAAAGTAGTGAAATATTCACAAGATAATGAAATTTGATACTATAAAAAGAAAAAGATAAGTCCAAAGTACCTATACAAGTGAGCCAAGAGCAAGAGAGTAGCAAAACAAGCAAGATCTTCATTCATTTGACACACTTCAACCAAGCTAGCAATGGAAAGAGACAGCCCATTGATTGACAGTGGTTTCCGATGATAGATGGCTATAATGGCAGCAAACTGTGGCAACTCAACAATAAGATAGCACAGAGGCAATGACTATTATCCTAAGGCAAATGCAAGGAAAAGGAGACTGCTCGATCTAAAGTCAAAATTTATTAAATTTGATGGATTTCAGACTTTCTTATCTGTCAAAAAAATGCCATTCCAACAAATGTTGACATCGAAAAATATGACTCGTTTGAAATTTCAGAATTTCGGAACTTGAATTATTTTTGACAAATTTCTAATGTTTAGGGACGTCGGAAAGTTTCATGTCATCACGTGACATAGCATTTTTAATGTCTCCTATGATGTGGGAAAATTTGAATTTTTCATTTTTTTAAAAAAAATTGGTGTGCATTTTCCGATGGACTTGGACATTGGGCTTGGACATCGAAAAATGTTAGGTCATTTTTTTTTATGTTTATGAACATCGAAAAAATTTCTATACAATATTTTCTGTTTTCCAACGAACTTTCAATGGCTAAATATTGTCGTTGGAAGGACATTGGAAAATAGGAATTTTGTTGTAGTGCATATTAAGGATATCAAATATGAATAAAGTGTATATTAAAAGGACAAAAAAATATAATTAAGCCTATTATTTGCATGATATCATTACATAACATGAGTTCAAAACAAAATTAAAAAAAAAAACCAAAATTGCATGAGTGCTATATATATATATATATATATTAATTAACTTAGTGTGTTATTTTCAATACATTAGTTATTGAAACACATAATATTTAATATATTAGTTATTAAAACAATTGTTAAATTGAACCTGCATGTCAGTATACTACATTGTAAGACTATTTTTCTTTTCTTATTTGTTAAAAAAAATAGACAAACAAATTTGTGCCTTATTAATTAAACTAAATTAAGCATTAAGTAAAATTTGAGCTGAAATTTAATTTGTGGATCACTTATGTAATTTTTATTTTTTTTATTTTAAATTATGTATATTTTCATTATAATAACAATAATTTCTTGTATTATTAATATAATAATAAATTATTTACATTAAAATTAAATGAAAATAAGTTTGTCAAAAACTCAAACCATAATAACAGTTGGAATTCAATTTCTAGATCACTTTTGTAATTATGCTATTTTATGGTTTCATATTATAAAAATTCATGTGCACTCCACCCAAAAAAAAAAAGGTAAATTTATCTATCCATTGCACTGTCCCTTTAATCCCCTCTTAATCCAATGGTAATTAAGGCTCCAACAAATTGGGCTGAACCCGAACCGGGGCATTATAGTCTAACCCTATTCTAAATTATGATCATGAAACTTTATATTAAAAAAAAAAAAACTTCACTAACAGTTTAAAATTAGTAAAAAAGAATAATATTGTAGTACTATCAATCAAATAATAATTGTGCGTGCATATGTAATTTATAATTTCATTACACCTCATAAGTCAAATGAATTAAATATTTTAAACTTAAGTTTAATTCATTTATAAATAAATTAATTATATTACATATGTATCATTTCCTAGAACTTTCCTCAATTTCTGTTTTTCCTTTTCGGCTTCTTTTTCAACAATGTCTTCTTCTCAATAAAACGTTACGATATTTTATAGAGATTACATAAAATCAAAAAGTTATAATATAAAAGATATAAAATAAAATAAAAAAATTTCATGATAAGTGCATTTAATAAAAATTGTTTTGGAAAAAAGTTATTCAAGAATTTGACATTTAAGTTTTATTCTTAAATTTTTGTGTTTCTCTGATTTTGTTTTATTTGTATTATTTTTCATTTTTTTAGAATTTTAAAAAACCAAAGATCAATTAATCTATAATGAAATTCTTTGATATTTTATTGATATCAAAATTCAAAATATTAAAATTAAAAATATATTAAATTATACATTAATTAAAATTTTTTATTTTTAGAAATACATAAATTGAATATGGAATCATTTGAAATTAAAAAATTTCAATTTTCAACTTTGTCCTAAAAGATTTATTTGACATCTATCAAATTAGTCCTCAATTTTATTCCAACATCAATTAAATCTTTTTTGATGAATTAATGGAAGGATTCAATTGATATCAAAACAACATTGAAAATCAATTTAATGTGAAGTTAATCTTTTAAAGATGAATTTATTCTACTCTTAAAATAACATAGACACACATTTGCATACCTTCTCACTTATATAAATATATATAATATTAAATAAATAATTCACTTATATACATATATATAATATTAAATAAATAATTACTGCTTACCTACTACCCATGTAATTATAAATTTTTTTATATCGCATAAAATTACTAGCTCAATTTGTTAGCAATTTGACAGAATAAAACCTTGAGATAGTATTATGCTAGCAGAATAGACCAAATCAATAAAATCAAATTACACCATAAGTTATTAACCGGAGAAACTTCAATTTAGTCATGTTCATTTAAATGAATCAAACATTAATCTTCAATAAAAGAACAAGTAACAACAAAACATTGAAAATTAAGGGAAAAAAGTCCACAATTGTAGAAAATTAAATGCAACCCTCTTGGCCGGATTTATGTCCCGTTAATGAAAAGTATTGATGTGCTTTCCATGTAAGAATAATCAATAGATTAACTAATTGGGAAAAATCAAATGTAAGAATAATCAAATAGATTAATCAATCGGGATGCATGAACTTAGAATACTGAAAATAGATCTGACCTGTAGCAGCCATGATGATCGTACTTACAACCTGCAAAACAA
>JANHAO010006761.1:0-20940 GCA_026873985.1 Saraca asoca
AAGATTGTATACTGCATCTCCAACGAGATAAGGGCAAGATCTAATTTAAATTCCGCTTTATAAATTGTCTACCACTCTTTAAATCCTTATACTACTTGTTTAGGGACCTGACACCAAGATATTCACTAATTCAACTTTGAATTTAAAACATTCTACATTCTAATTTTTCTTTTGACTTTGGATCAAAGAAATTCTATTGTGTGTGACCTATTAGGTTTCCATGCATGTTGGTAATGAATTTATTTACAAGAATTTATAAGCTCAACTGAATTAAAACTCTTTTTTTAAACACAATTTTCCCAAATTGTTCAAATAAATTCTTAGATCATGATTAACTTCTAGCAAAGCATCATGACACCTAAACACTAGGAATAGATTTTTGAAAATCAAAACCTTTCGTCATAAGATGTTAGTGTGTAATACAATCCCTTCATCTCTTATAATCAAATTGGACTTGGGGTATGGTTCAAGTGTCAACCCTGATTTGAATGTTAAATTATAGGTGCATGTTTAACTATATGCTATCTCACAATTAATTATACAAAAAATTCTATTTATGTTTGAATCAATACAAAGGCCTATAATTTTGATCAAAGCCCAAGTGTCAAAACATCTTATGAATATCTTTCCTTGTTACCAACAAGGATGAATTCTCTCTTGACCAATCACTACATTCATGTACTTCATGGTGCACCTAAAATTATTTGTATCTATTATTTAAGAATGCAAATCAAGAATAAAATCAAAGTACACAACTCCATACATAAGATACTATGTTAATCTTAAGTCTAATGATCACTTACACCACTTTTCATATGAGAAGTCTATTGACACATAATAACATTCCATGTGGTTTCTTATGGCAAGTCAATCTTGTCATATGTTGCATTACATAAACCCATATATCTGTCCAAATATTAACATATCTGCAGTGTATGAGATCATTACATTCTTCTAGAAAGATGTGACATGACATATGCTAGTTTATTCATGAACAATAGATATCAAGTTTTCTCAATTATGCAATAACTAGGGATATTTAGAAATATAACTATATGTATAAATTATCTCATAATTACAATCCTAATTGTAATTTATTTATACACAACTATATTTTAAAGAATTTATCCAATATAACATATATATATATATATCTAAATTAATAAAGAGGCCAAAACATAACATTTATTATATATGCTAAGATATATATAGTATCCATGCCATTACATTTGATTGTCTCTAAGTCATCTTTACTA
Source organism: Saraca asoca (assembly GCA_026873985.1). Lineage (NCBI taxonomy): Eukaryota > Viridiplantae > Streptophyta > Magnoliopsida > Fabales > Fabaceae > Saraca > Saraca asoca. The sequence continues at coordinate 1,257 of JANHAO010006761.1, forward strand.
ACATAATCCTCCTTGACTAGTTTAGTCCCTGGAGAGATTATAGGTTGAATTCCTCCAATTTTAAAGTATAACAACTCTCAAAGGCTAATTGTAATGGAAAATCTAGTTTGTTTCTCTTGAGTTAAGTGCAATTGTAGCCACCATTCTATTGGAAGCAGAATTTTGGCTTTCAAGTCTCTATTTCAAGATGAGTAAATAGCTCATCTTTTTCTTTTTGATGTTTTATGTATGAATCAAAAATAAAATGCTATAAATCTTCTATTGTTATTGATAGAGTGGCTAGTTGAAACAATTTTAGATCATGATTAGTGTAGATCATAAGTGAAGTATTGTGAATGAAATTGCAATTTGTATTGAATATGACAATTGGTTACTCAAGCATTTTCCCCAATTTATATGTGATAAGCTTTAATGTTCATATGCATGGATAATGGCTATTTATGCATTGTTAATTAGTATGTCCTTTACTTGTGAATTGAAATATATATTGAATGCAAGTTCAATAGGGGTGGGAAGTGGGGACTTGGTTATTCAAGTACTCCATGTGAAAATTGCCTAATGCGTAATGATGTTACTTAAGTAAGATGGGGATAAGTGGTGAATGTGTGTTTGTAACTTTACTTGAGATGTCTGTATGTCACAAGTCGGACTTGTGAACTAATTGGGTAGGCAAACATGCTCCATTTTGGAAAAAACTTAGGATAAAAATCAAGCATGAAGAGGAGGCTTTGTAGAGAAAATTTGGAAGCAAATGCAATTGTAGATCATTTTTATGAATTTTTCCCATTTTTGGGGTATTTGTGTCTTTTTAGCATCTATCGTTTTGCGATCCTTGCATTTTTATCTTCATGTCCATATAAGATGGCACATTAGAACCTTTTGGATTTAGGAGAAAAGTCCTTATATCAACTCAAAAAAAAATGTGTTTACTCTTGCCATTAGGACTTTTGTTTAGAATGCTCTTTAAAAAGGGTGCGTCCAATGACCAGGTGAGCACTGTGGCTGGTGCTAGGAATCAAAGTGTAGAACTTAAATACTCCCTCTACACACTCAAAACTATGTAATAAGACATATATTAATAAAATAGAGTTGTCCCTCTCCTTAATTTTAAAAAATCCTTTCTCGATATGTACTAAAAGCTTCTTGTGTGCCTCATTCTTCAAGACTCGGTATGCACTAGTACTTCGACTACACGCTCATGTTTTCTTACGGACATATTGTGTATAGGATTTTAGTTATGTGGGCAACAAAATTCTCAATGTTCCTATTATCTATCCAAGTGTGGCTCGAATTTATTAGAAGGTTAATATGTTAGTCAAGAATTGGTATCATGTGTCACACGGTTTTAGCTAGAGAGCTATCGACCGTGACACCGTAGAATGTAAAAATGTGAAAGATGTTTGTGCTTGGAATATAGATGTGCTGATTGTGAAAAATTGAATGTCCAAAACTAGAAGGTAACCTTATTGTTTGTTGATTAGTGACCAGAGTGGAGATTAGACCATAGGGCAACTTCTTAAGCAACTTCCAATGTATTCAAAATATAGAAATGAAATATAGAAATGAAATGGCCATTCAATTGTTGGAATGATAAGGGGAGATCAATTGAAAAGATAAAGAGTTTGGAGATTGAATTAATATTGAAAATAATTACCAAAGATTGTACTTAAAAAGTTAGTCGATGGGCCTAACCTCACTTTTAAGTTGACTTTCCTCAATTATGCATTGGATATGCATCTAAAATGGGTTTGCATGCTGAATGTGTATGAATGTATATTTTCCTAAATACTTTTGAGACTAGCAAGGGTACTTCATGAGCTAGTAGATATTTTCTATGAAATGTCTCACATCGGGAGGAGTATGGCCATGGGTCATACTTGTGAATGGCTTAAAATTTATCTAATGACAAATCTAAAATGTATTTGCATAAAATTTAGGTGCCCTCTCTATTTTGATTAACTAGAGCTGATTGAATTATGCCTTTCTTGAGTGAAAATGGCCGTAGTCCATACTTGAGAGGTGAGGAAAATTACAAGGAAGTCCCCAAATTTTTGACACTTGTAGCAAGTCATGATTGTAAGTTAGCTAGAGTTATTAAACATGTTAGTTTATATTAGATGTGCGGATTGGTTGTATGTACGACAAGTTGGAAAGTTTACATCAAGATTACATATTGTATGCTCTATTTATCTCATAAGTGACCTTGCAATAGGGTGGCCCTATGCCCAACTATTTTCCTAGACTTGGCTGAACCATTAGCAAAATAAGAGCATATTGTTATTGATCAAAATTGTCTACTACAATTTAAGTTGCTAAATTGATGATTGTTAGATATGCTTATTGTTGTTTCATGCTAATGATGAGTAATTTACTTGTTGGGTCTTTTGAACTCAGTAGAGTTTTGTTTTCAAAACACATTCTTTTCAGAGGCTATAATTGCTTCGACTTCTACAACACAACTGGCTGCAGGAGTTAACCCTACGCCTCGATTGGTTGGAGAAAGCCAACCTGCCTTGCAGACCATGAAGACATGTAAATTGGGAAACTTATTTTGGCAAACTAGAGACGTTATACATTTTACATTTGTAGTGTCACATATTGTACATAGTGTTTTGTATTTTGAGTGGGGTTAAATAAATGGGATTATTTGTTGTGTACAGACTATGTAAGGCCACGAGACCCTACTGATTGTATAGATTTTGTGGATTTTGTCAGGAAAACAAAGTACCCTCTGTCTAACTTTTTGTAAAGAGACCTTTTGGAAAAAAAAAGAATACATAGAAGAAATATATTTGGACAAATTCTCAAGTTCGTCCCCTTTAATTATGATATGAGTTTGATTTCTATTGTTTACATTCAGATTGAGTCTGTTTACAAGATACTGGGGCTTGTAGAAGATCATCACCACATGATCTTCTACGCCGATGACGCATCTTACTTGTAATATGACACCATACTTTTACTATCTTTGCAACTAATTGCCAATGCTGTAACATTTAATTAAATAAAAAAACAAGACCTTGAATATATTTCCTATCGCAGCAGTCAAATCCTAATAGCTTTTCGTTTATGTCTATGATTAGAATATTTGATAATTACCTTTTCATAATTTCATTCAACTTATCTATGTTAATCATAGTTGTAAGTCATTTACTTTTGCAATGTCGTTAAAGCAATCACACATGATATGATTTGATGTATACATTAAGTGCTTCATCCAGCCATACACCCACATGTATCGGTGTATGTATGTATGTATGTATTTATATTTTTTGTCAATTGAATCCGTTGAAACTTCTATTGTCAGTTTTGCTCACTCTGATTAAGAGGTTCTGCTGTGAGGTAATAACACTATTTTATTAGATGTGCCTAACTTCAACTTAGGAAATACTAACCTTAAAAATCAATTTTTGTGGTTCATTAATTAAATGATTTACTTGCCAAATGAATGAATTACATCCATCAATATTGCATTTGACTTCTCTTGATGATCTATGTCTACTGAGGCTTCTTGGTATTTGTGTTTCCCTCATTCTCACGCCTACAGGAGATTATTCAGTCCATTTAAGCAACTGTTTAATAGTAGACCGATTGAATTATGATCATATTCAATTAGCTGAAGAAGCTAACAAACTATTGAGTTCCATGACTTTTGAACAAAAGCAGATTTTTGAATTCAGTATCTAAGGATGAACCTTCTGTCTATTTTCTTATGGCTATAGAAGTACTAGTAAAACTTATCTTAGGACAAGTTTGACATCTGCACTGCACTCCAAAGCTAAAATTATATTAGCAGTTGCATCAAGTGGCCTTGCGTCTATGTTAGTTTCTCGTGAAAGGACTGCTCATTCACGATTTAGAATTCCATTTGCTACATATGAAGATTCAACATGTAACATCTTGCAAGGTAGTGACAAAGTTGAATTAATAAGAAGAAGTAAGCTAATAATCTGGGATGAAGCCCTAATGATGCATAGTGACACAGCTTAAAATAGTCTGCAGTCTCTAGATAATCGACCTAAATTGATTGACCAGGACTAGCTCAGGAATCAACTCCGACACATAGCTTAGCCCATGCCAATCAACAGACGATGTCTAATCGAGCGATCTAGATGCGGAACTTAACCAAATGAGAGCTTGGTGAAACAATCGCTTAAACAATACATGACAAAATGCATGACTCAAGTCTGCATGAACAATGTGATACCAACAATCGCATAGCGAGAATCTCACTGATGTTACCAATATGTTGTAGACACGTTGTAGCGTCCTATTCTTCCAAGAGCACGCTTATTGGCACGTTCGACACCTATATATACCAGTAGGTATCCCTTTTTAGATTATCTTGATTACACTACTGAAAATCCGTCGAAATACTGACTTGATCATTGGCGCGTGCTCAACAGACCATTTCTATCATGTGCAATTGACCCTATTGTGCTTGCAGGTTAGCTTCACCTCACTCTATCGATCAACCTCACTACCCGAAAAGTTTCATTTGGCATCGTCTATGGCTTTCTCAGCCATCGTTATGTCTCATTGCTCTCATTCATAGTCTTCTTATGCTTCATCATTGGACGGACACCATCATCGTGACAGAGCTAAAGACGATCACCATAGAGACTGGATGGCAAAGGAGGCTCACCGAATTACTGCCAAGCTCAAACACGATACATTGGTAGAGTATGTTCACCAATTACATGAAGACTTGGATGCCCTCCATCCTGCCTGAGTGCAGTCCACTCTGCCTTCACCACCCTTAGTCCTCCAAGCCCTGTTCTCAGGGAAGCCAACCTGATCACCTTATCTTTTTCACTAATAACCTAGACCCTTCACATCTCTAAGTCCTAATAGCTCCAGTTTCCTTTGGCATTCCCCTTGCAAGTGCAGCCTTCTTTTCCTATAGGCCCTCTACCTCCTACAAACCTCTCAGGTCCAAACTTTGATTGGGCCACTCACACTCAATGTTTCAGTTGCTTTATTGCACGTGGTTGATGTCTACCATCATATTACCTACATCCACAAATCTTATGTCTGTTGAACCCAACTACAAATCTCACCCAAACCTCTAAGCAACTATCATCCTGTTAAAAGGAAAACTACTCATTCTCAGTAGCTGTGATAGCTGCTCCACTACCTGCCCACTTCGAACCACTAACTCATATAGACTCATATGATGGCTCAACTAACCCGCAGGAGCACTTAGAGGCATTTCAATCATCGATGCTATTTTCAAGCACTCAGGGTGCTATCATATATCGGGCCTTCTCTACCACCCTTAAAAAAACTGGCTTGCAATGGTTTATCACCCTACCTTGGCAATCGATCAACAATTTCTATCAACTTGCAGAGGCATTTTCTATACACTTTGCTATCAGCAGAGCTCCTAGGAAAAATTCAACCACTTTGGTTAATTTTCAGCAAGAGCGCCGCAAGACCTTTAAGGAGTACCTAGCTCACTTCAACACCTTGGCATAAGAAATCTGGGACTTTAATGAAGGAGTGGCCATTCATCAAATTAGTGCAGACCTTCGCTAGAGGCATTTTTCCCTCTTGCTAGCCAAGTGCCCTACTGCCTCTCTTGTAGAGCTCTTGGCCAAATCTAAAAAGTATATAAATATGGAAGAAGTTGAACTTATTTGACGACAGATAAAACGCACACAATTTGACAACACGTCTCCTAAAGAAAGAACTTTCGAAAAGGAAAGAAGGCCTCCTCAAGGGCGATTTAACAAATTTGAACCATTGAATGCACCAATAAACAGTATAATGCAAAATGTTTGAGCGACTGAGCTAATAAAGTTTCCTCCATAGAAATGGAAAAAATTCCACCCGACAGATAAATCCAAGTTTTGTAAGTTCCATCAGGACTATGGGGCATCACACGAATGAGTGTGTCACTTTGAAGGATGAAATTAAAGCACTTATAAGGCAAAGGCATCTATCAAAATAAAAGAAGTTTCATGCAGGTGAAGGGAAACAAGAAAGCAGAGAAAAAGATCATTCTCACAACCTAATCGATTGAAGGGAAATTAGGTGGAAGCAACCTCTTCTGTATTGGGAATGATAGAAACAAATGTTGGAGGACTCACTGGGGGAGGAGTTTTCAAAAATACAAGGAAAAAGCATTTCAGAGCAATAATGGCAGTAGAGGGGAAAAGGAGGAAGGAACAGTATAAACCAATTTGTTTTACAAAGAAGGATTTTGGGGACGTTGACAGGGACCATGACGACCCAATGGTTATTTTGAGTCTACTACACACTTTCATTATCAAAAGGATGCTTAATTATTAAGGAAGTTCCGCTAATATTTTATATTTGCATACTGCTAGTAATTTAAATATTCCTCATAGCTTGTATAAGCCTTACATAGGCATCTTGATTGGTTTCACACGAGGGTATGTGCAAGTGAAAGGAACAGTGACTTTGAGACTGACCTTGGGAACTCAATCATTGACAAAGAGTGTAGATGTCACTTTCCTTGTAGTAGCAACCCATAATAACACTTATAATGCTATTTCTAGGATGGTCATCTTTGAATCAAGTAGAAGCCATTATCCCCACTCCCCACTTGTTAATGAAGTTCCTAACAGGTGGAGGAATTAGAGAATTACGGGCTGACTAGCGGGTTGCTTGGAAGTGTTATATGGTAAGTATGGCCAAGACCCAGGAAAACACTGATAGGGCACAATCAACACTTATGGATAAGAAAAGTAGCGAATGCTAGATGGTAGACTCAGCACTTCTTGACATTTGGCATGATGATCATCTAGGATGGTAGACCCATCTAGGATGGTCATTTTTTTATCAAGTAAAAGCCATTGTCCCCGCTCCCCACTTGTTAATGAAGTTCCTAACAACTGGAGGAATCAGGGAATTACAAGCTAACTAGCAGGTTACTTAGAAGTGCTATATGGTAAGTGTGGCCAAGACCCAGGGAAACACTGATAGGGCATAATCAACACTTATGGATAAGAAAAGTAGTGAATGCTAGATGGTAGACTCAGTGCTTCTTGACATTTGGCATGATGATCATCACCGACTAGAGCTAGGTTCAAATATAGAAAAGGTGCAAATTTTTAGGGACCATAATGAAAGAGTAGTCAAGATTTAGGCAGATTTGGGAGAAATGGATTGGGATCAACTAGTCAAGCTCCTACAAAATTATATTGAGGTGTTTGCTTGGACACCTGCGAGCATGCTAAGAATTTACCTAGAAATGCCTTGTCATAAGTTCTCGATTGACCCGAGTATAAAGTCAATGCAACAAAAGAAAAGGAATCATAGTCCCAAGCGGCAAAAAGTAATAAGAAAGGAAATGGACAAATTGCTGAGTGCAAGGTTCATCGGGAAAATCCCACATACCACTTGGCTAGCAAATGCAGTCCTTATGAAAAAAGCTACAGTAGGCCGGAAGATGTGTGTGGACTTCACCAACATTAAAGGCATGCCCCAAAGATTCATACCCACTTCCAAATATCGATCAGTTGATAGACAATGTGGGAGGCTTTGAAATCCTCAGCTTTGAAGACACATTTTTAGGATAAAATCACCTAAAAATGCACCCTAATGACAAGAGCAAAACGGCATTGATAACTAATCAGGGGACCTTCTGCTATAAGGTCATGTCGTTGGGCTTGAAAAATGCAAGGACAACTTGTCAAAGAATGATAAATAAGGTTTTTGCGAAACAGATAGGCAGGATCATTGAAGTATACGTACATGACATGATAATTAAATCAAGAAGCTTGGAACAATACTAGCAAGATTTGGAAGAAAAATTTGAAACTTTGCAGAAGTTTTGGATGAGGTTGAATCCAAAAAAATGCATGTTTGAAGTAAAAGCTAGGAAATTTATGGGTTTTATGATTACCAAATAGGGTATAGAAGTCAATCCATCCAAATGCCAAGCCATAATTGATATGAAGAGCCTAACAAATATAAAAGAGGTGTGAATGCTCAACAAAAAGGTCACGACCATCGCACTCTTTATGTCTAGGTCAATCAATAAACATGTTTCTTTCTGTAAGCTACTTGAAAATGTTAAAAATTTTGAATATACCAACAATTGTGAACAAGTTCTCTAAGAGCTAAAAATGTATCTAACCACACCACCCATACTTACTCGATCGAGGCCAGGGGAAACACTATATATATACTTCCGAGAGGCCGAAAGAGAATAGAACACAGTGTACTTCACAAGCTATACACTACATGACACTAAAGTAAGGTACCAAAAGATAGAGAAATTAGCCTTTGCCTTGCTAACAGTGTTTAGGAAGTTAATCTTTACTTTCAGAGCCAACAGATTGTTGTTTAAATGGATGCTCCAATTTGACAAAGCCTTCCAAAAGCCTAACTTGGCCAGATAGTTGGTAGCTTGGACAGTGGAGTTGTTAGAGTATGGATCAATCACAAAAGTGGTAAAGGCTCAAGCATTGGCAAACTTTGTAGTTAAATTGGCAACGGTAGAAGAGCCTAGACTGGAAGGCTCAACTTGGACACCGTACATAGATGGCTCGTTGAATAGTAAAGGCAACAGGGCAGGGTGATTTTAGAAAGACCTACGAATTTAGTCTTTGAGGACTCGCTAAAGTTTGACTTTAAGGCAACAAATAATCAAAGTAAAGTATAAAGCATCGATAGCCAAAGTAAAGTTGGAAAAGAAAGTAGAAGCATGATCTACAAAAGTCATGAGTGATTTTCAGCTAGTAATCACTCAAGTCAAGGGAAACTATAAAGTGAAAGAGCTAACGTTGGCAAGGTATGCTGGCATAGCTAAAAGCCTACTGAATAGATTCAATTTTGAGCTGACAAGAATTCTAAGGAAAAAAAATGAGCATGTAGACACATTACCAAGTTAACCAATGATAAGGCAGTGGTTAATAATAGAACTGTCATTCATGAGACATTGCAAGCCCCTTGAACGAATGAGGTAATGTATGCAAAGCAAGAAAAGTCATGGTTAACCCTTATCATGGTGTTTTTAGAAGAGGAACGGCTACTAGAAGACCAAAAAAAAGGCATAGAAGATAGTACACTTTTTCATGGAAAGAGGGCAGTTATATAAGAAGAGTTTTTCCCTCCTATCACTATGATACCTCTAACTAAATGAAGCCAACTATTTTTTGAGGGAAATCCACAAAAGTATTTACAATTCCCATGTGGCAAGAACGACAGTCGTGCTGAAAGCCATTCGGTCAGGGTGCTTTTGGCCAAAGATGAAGCATGAAGCATTGGAGCATATGCAAAGTTGTGAAAAGTGCCAGAAGTTTACGAAGGTTCAAAGACAACCAACAGTTGAACAAATGTTTACCTTTGCTCCTTAGTCATTCGACCAATAGGGCATCAATCTACTAGGGCTATTCCCAGTAGCTCCCAATCAATTATAGTATGTGGTGGTGGCAATTGATTAATTTACCAAATGGATAAAGGTGGAACCCCTCATAACCATAATCTCAAATAATGTCTAAAAGTTCATTTGGAAAAACATCATTTGCAGGTTGAATTTCTACAAACATAAGCTTTGACGTAAGAAACTTGCTAATGGTTCCTTTCAAATATGGCTTTCCTATGTTAATTATATCCAATAATAGAAAGCAATTCGCTAGTGGTGACTCTTAAAACTTCTACCTAAGGTATATTTTTGTTTATAGATATGTTATGAAAATTTGAGTCTCACATGTTTTAAAATGAAGGTTGGGGATCAAACAAAGATTCACTTTCATTGAGCACCCATAATTAAACAAGCAATCAAGCTGACAAACAGGATCATATTAGAAGGCTTACACAAAAGATTATATGAGACAAAAGGAAAATGGGTAAAAGAGTTACCAAGTATCCTATGGTCTTACAAAATCACTGTGCATTCAACCATCGGTGAAACTCCATTCATGATCACACACAGGAGTAAGGTCAGGTTCCCAGTAGAGCTCAGACAATGTTCCAAATGAAGATAGCAATATGAACAATAAAGAAATGAAGAAAGAAGAATAGAAGAGCTAGTGTTGATAGTAAAAAAGAGATATGAGTGAGCAGAAGTCCCACATCAATGAGAAATTGGGTGTCCTTGTGCCTTATAAGGTGGGGGTACGGCCTTCCTAAATGACAAAGGCCCTTTTGGGGAGAAGGAGGGCAATGACCCTCACCCTGAGAGGATAAAATCGTACGGATACATCTAGGGGTGAAATAGCGCAAAACCTACCCCGTCGATACATCCAAAGCGGACAATACCTCACTCGTAGGCAAGACTCATTCCGACCATCATCATTTAGCACCATCTGTGGGGACCTCCAATGCCTCGCCACACACAAGCCCACCTGACTGGGGGGTTTATGTTGATAGTAAAAAGAGGTAAGCATGAGCAAAAGTCCCACATCGATAAGAAATCAGGTGTCCTTGTGCCTTATAAGGTAGGGGTACGCCACTCCTAAACGATGAAGGCCCTTTTAGGGAGAAGGAGGGCAATGACCCTCACCCCGAGAGAACAAAACCATGTGGATACATTCGGGGGTGAGATGGCGCAAAGCCTAATCCATCGATACATCCAAAATAGACAATACCTTGCTCGTGGGCAAAGCTCATTTCGATCATCATCAACTAAACATGCTTATTGAGACAAAGGAGACTCCTCAACTTCAAAATGAGCGTTATAAGGCAAAAATCGCCAAAGTTGCAAATAAAATAGTGAGGAATAAAGCATAGTGACTTAGTCCTATGAAGAGCAAAAGGACCATGAAAAGTGCAAGCTGAGGAAAAGTTAGCAACCTTATAGGAAGGGCCATTCAAAGTGAAAGAAAATCTCCTCAGTAGCATTTACCGCCTAGAAACTATTCATGGGAAGCCCTTTCCCCGAATATGAAATGTAACACACTTAAAGTGATATCATATACAGATCTAATTGCTAAGAGCGATAAATCATGTATCCAAAACAATGAAATGAAAGTGAAAGATTATATTATATATGTCTTAAAGTCCGAGCAGATCCCTTGGCACAAATAAAATTCAAGCAGTTCCCTCGATATAAATCAAAGCCCGAACAGGTCCCTTGACATAAATATAAAAATCGAGTAAATCCCTTAATATAAATCAAAGCCCAAATAAATCCCTTGGCATAAATATAAAAATCGAGCAGATCCTTCGATATAAATTAAAGCCTAAGTAGATCCCTTGACACAAACAAAAAAATCCAAACAGCTCTATCAATATAAGTCAAAGTCTGAATAGATCTTTCGACACAAATAAAATCTAAGTAGTTCCCTTGGCATAAATAAAAGACAAAGTAAATCCATTGGCATTGATGAAGGACTGAGTAAACATCTCAATATTAATAAGAGACTTCAAAACATGATATTTAAGCACGCACAAGAAATTAAAGAAGGTTGATGATCAACGAGCCAACAAAAGAAAGCTAATTACAAAGCCTATTGGAGGCACAATCGTGAAGACATCATGTAAAAATTGACTAAAATAATAGTTGATTTTTTTTTCCCTCAAAATGAAACCATTGACCATATAATTAATAGAGACAAAGTTCGCATTAATTGATTAAAGAAAAAAGGCCATTTTGATTGGCCTTAAATGGAAGAATGATCGGTCTTACTAATGGAAGTCACTTAAATGAGTTTACTTCGTACCTAAAAGGAGACCTATAAGTTTTACACTAGAAAAATATAATGCTACCCATATAAGCATAGATTTTCTCATTTTTCTTTTCTAAAAAAGAGGATGTGAATTTCTTAAAAAAATACAAAAACCTCTTTGTATTGAAATAATAAATCCAATAAAAAATTATAAATTTTAAAATAAAAAATTATTTCTTTTATTTCTCCGAAATGAAGGAAAATGACATCCAACATAGAAGATCAAATCCTTTTCATACCTACAAGAAGATCTGTATAAGTTTTAAACTAGGAAAAATGTCCACACAACATCACTAAATTGCAAGATATTCTTCTCACAAAAAAAAAAAAAAAAACCCTATCAGTTGATCTGATTCAGTCGTCAAGATATTAGCATAACTCAACGTATCACTCCATGAAGAAATCGTTCAAACAGTAAATGAACCTGTTCACTTTTGTGAAGGGATCCATTTACCATCCTGGAGAGAACACGAACAGAATATATAATATCAAAAGCACAAAGCCAGCTCCATTTAGTCATTTATAAGAGCAAAAAATCCAGGAGTTGTCATGCTCCATTAAATCAAATAAAAATAAACCTCGTTTAGACAAATTTGTCTATTCAGAGCAGTGAAACAATAAAAATTTTATCACTGTTATGTTCCCAAGGCAAAAAATCCAACATAATGTCCATGTCAACTAAAGGATTGCGAAACTAGGCATTAACCCTAATAGCTACTGTGATTGGGGATGTAACTTTCATGTTTATAGCTGGCTGTCAATACATTGCCTCTCAGAACCCTGGGTTGCTGGTTTCTGCATGTTTAAAACAACAGAATAACAAGCATGGAAAAATAATAAAAACCATATAAGCCTGTGATAAAATCACAACCACGGCAGACAACTTAACTAGCATGTTATTCGTACAACTGCCACAATCTTTAAGTTACCAAACGAATAAATGTTTTTGCACACCAAAAGTAGGCTAAATTCATCTCATTACTTTGTCTAGAATTTCAATTTTTTCCCAAAACGTTTTGGTTGATTCAAATAAATCCTGTCTTTTGAAAAAATGAACAGTTGAACAGTGCTATGAGAATGCCAACTTAGCTAAAAATCATAGCAGAATTAGATTGCTTGGCATTTACAAACAAATTTATGTTAAGTGATGAAAAGTGTACTTTGAGCCCTCATTTTTGCACCAATATGACTAGGAATTTCATCTTAAAATATATGTAGGACAGTAGGAGGGGGCCCAAGTGTGGACTGAAATTGCATAAAATTAACACTTAACTACACCAGTTATTAATCACTTTTTTTCTTTTTATGCTTTCCTTTTTGGTAAAAAAGTAACTGCCATTACATCTAGATCCTAAAAGGAGGATGAATATACTAGAAAGAAATGGAGATGGTATACTCACACTGTTGTTGAGACTCTAGCTTTTCATCTTGGCAAACATGTTTCCATAAAATTTTGCCTCCCTTTTATTTAACTCCTTAACCTTTTCTTTCAAAGTTCTGTACTCCAGCTTGACATCCCTGGTTAGAACATCAAGAACAAAAATTATCAACTTCATAATAACAGTAAGATTGATCCAACTCTCAAGTTCAACTTATCACTCAAGGTTGAATACCAAAACATGTAACCATTTAGAAACATTCAGGACATATACCTATTATCAGGGTCAATCTCGAGAGCTTTCTTGATGTCAAATTCAGCTAAATCCAAATCAGAGAGCTGCATGTAAGCCTGGGCCCTTCTATAACGGGCCTTCACATTTGTACTTTCAAGGTCTAGGACCTGTGAGTCCACATCAAGAAGTTATAACACAAGATTGTGCAAGATGAGATTATTTGTCAAAAATAGGGAACAGTGTCATACCTTAGTACACAATTTTTCTGCTTGCTTATAATCTTTTAACTTCAACTTGCAAGCTGCATCATTTAGATTGCAAGCAACCTTCAAGGCCTTAGCCTGCTTTTTCTCCTCTTCACTGAAGGAAGAATCATACTCAATGAACTTCACAGCCTGTAGTAAGGTTTCAAAACATGAATGACATCATATGAGCCAAAAGATGCAACTCAATATTAAAAAAAAAAAAATGATGCAGTAAATGCTTATTTAAAATCATTACCTTCTCATATCTTTTAGAAGCTCTTGCATATTTACCAGCCTTAAACAAAGCATTCCCCTCTTCCTTCTTCTTACCAGCAGCTTCAATCTTCTCAGGAGTGTTCATATCGAAGGACTCCTTCTCCTGAGAGAAGAAGAGAAAAGAAAGAGGAAGTTGGACTTGTATACTTAAAATAGCAATATGAAAAGTAAAAACTATATAATGGAATTCTAAACAACGACAACATCCAAGATCATCCCATTTGATGAGGTTGGCTACATGGTTCACTCCACACATGTAATAAACTTGTAAGCAAAAGATAAAATACGCTTGCTGATAAGCCAGACTCAAGTCTGCCAAAACGCAGTGTTGAATATGATTCTAGATTTGAAATCTGCCGAGAATGCTAGGATTTTACGGTAACAATTGTTGGATAATGACTTCAATTAGCCATACAAATATGTGTGGGCATCAAGTAATCAATCTTGGCCATTGGATATGTGTGGGCATCAAGTAATCAATCTTGACCATTGGATATGTGTGGCCTCCAAGTAAATAATTTTGGACCATTGATTATCCCTGGTCTTAGCCTATAAATAGCCTATGCTAGTAATCTTCTAAGCGTCCAAGATTTGAAAAGCACTTTCCCTTGTATGCTTTTCTAAGCTTTGTAGTTAGCATTTAAGTTTTGTTTCTTCTGGTGAGGTACTCAAATGCCTTTGAGAAGTGTTCTTGTTTGAGAGAAAGGGTGTATTGGGATTTGGATAGAGGTTGAGAATTTGTACTCCACATTTGAATTACTAGTGGAATTTGGTCTCCCTCTTGGGGACGTAGGCAATTTGCCAAACCACGTAAATTGTTTGTGTTGCTCTCTTTCTTCTATGCAATTTTTATCTTAGTTTTGGGTTAGTCACACCAATTGTTAAGGGTAACTGATTTAACTGCTCTAATTTGTTTAGATGGGGTGATAACAATTTATCATTAGTGCATGGAACACAACCATTGAGTTACTGGGTGGAAAGCTCAAAACAGGGTTTACGGAAGATTAATAATAAAGGACTAGTTATAATGCATGCATATCAGTTAAATTGCAAGACAGAAATGAAAAAGCTTGTCAGACTCTGATGTTGTAATCTATGTTCCCCTTGATAATCTCAGATAGTTTTTCACCCTTGTGATCAACATGCAGCTAGTGAAGCTGGATTGTTGGTTCTAAAATAAATTTCATTTGTAAAACATAAAAAATTCAATCATAAATCATTTGTTCTATTAATAATTATCAACTTACCTTCACAAATGATACCAGCTCAACCTCATAATACACAGTTGAGTTGGGAGGAACCACAGCCAACTCCTGTTGGGACTCAGATGAACCAAAAGCGTACTCAGGTGCAATAATCACCAATGCTGCTTCACCCTTTTTCATAGTCAAGACAGCTCTATCAAGCCCATCAATGACTTGCTCTGCAAAATACATTGGATGTTCAGTTTCATTAGCTTAATGATAAATAATTTTTAAGAAAATTAGATAAATGGAGAAATTGTCATATTACCCTCATCTGTTTTATATTCAAATAGCTCCTCTTGTTCATCATGACCCTTCTTCAAGAAGACAGTACCATCTTGCAGTTTACCAATCAGTTTCACTGACAGATGAAAACAGTGGAAACATTAGACACCATACATGAAACTTTAACAGCAAAATGCCTCATTTGAGCACTCATATCCTTCACCTTCCTTGAAACTTTAACACCATACATGAAACTTTAATAGCAAAAGGCCTCACCTTTCACAATTGCTCCTTCGTTTGGGCGCTCATATCCTTCCCCTTCCTTTAGGATCTTCTTTGTGACCCTCTTGTCATCAGTTACTTCTGACACAGTCTTCCATGATACTAACTCCAGAGTAATCTGCAATGTTGCATTTGGTGGAACTGCACTCTCATCACCATGTGCTGGCTTCCCATTCTCACCAAATCCATCTAGAGCCAAGAAAATAAAAAAATTGATACTTTGAAACCAAAAAGAAGATAGGAGAAAAATCACACGAGTATTAACTATGCCACAAAAGCACTCTGTAGAGAACTTACATTGTGGCTTCACTGTCAAAAGCACTTTCTCTCCCTTCTTCATGGTTTTAACAGCCTTTGACAATGCAGGACAAAAATGACCTGTCATATAGAGTGAACAATAACTTCAGATAACCAACAAAAAACAGACCTACAGTGTAAACAACCAAAATTGTAGCCACAGACCCTCTTGGACTGTGAATTCCACTCCATCAGATTTTCCCACTACGTTTCCATCCTCAAGCCGAGCTTCATACTTAACTGCATTATTTCGCAATAGAGTACAGAGTTAATGAACCGAGCTCATAATTGCATCCATCAAATGGGAAGCAAGATTGAATATAATTAAAAGCATAATTACCAAATACTTCATCAGGATCCTTTGGGTTCTCCCATTTCTCCCCTTCAGTAAGTATCTTCTTAAGTATACCACCATCTTTACATATGTCCTTCACACTTGTCCATGACAGCAGCTCAACATCAAATTGAAGGGTGGAATTAGGAGGAATTGTTGGAGGGGAACCAGATTCACCATAAGCAAGCTCAGGAGGAATGGTGAAAATGGCATTTTCACCCTTCTTCATAGTTTTGATCCCTAGATCCCACCCTTTAATCACTTGTCCTGCAATCCCAATAAAGTCCGTCACTTAAAACTGATCACAAAATGACTACTTTGCCTTGCTGTTTATTATTTAACTAGTTTAAGTATATAATTTCTTTCATTTTATAAAATCAGAGGTAACAGGCCTTAACACAGATTTGAGACTTTGACTCCGCGCTACTAAACCCTAAAAAACCTAAACACTGTATGAAACCAACTAGTACCATGTTTTCCATGGTTGCTATTTAAATAATATCCATACTTTGATATCTGATGTCCAATTACTTGTCTGTAATGAACATTGACGAAAGAAATTACAAGGTAAATTTGCAAAAATCTCCACACAATTATATATAAGCACACCACATTTCACAGTTTTATCAAATTCTATAGAGACATAGATGCACATATCATGTAAAATTTAGGAAATTTGATTAAATAAAACAAATTCATAACATTCAATAGACATATCAAATAGTTTATGAATGCATCTATGTTCCTAGCAATGAACATATACATTCTTAAACAAATAGTACAATCAATGCCTCCATTCATCAAGGATTTGAATCTTACTGGTCTTCCTCAAACAAAATTAGATGCTTACTATTTAATAGTAAAAGTATTACATATTTATATCTAGGTAATTTTGCCAAGAAAACATAAGCATAAACACATATTAGACATATTTCCCAAATTTCCTATTCACTATTCTTATTCATTGTTCAGAATTTAATTTCAAATGCACAAGAAATTAACCGAAAGACTTACCACTCCTGAGAGCTATATAATTAC
Organism: Saraca asoca; assembly: GCA_026873985.1. NCBI lineage: Eukaryota > Viridiplantae > Streptophyta > Magnoliopsida > Fabales > Fabaceae > Saraca > Saraca asoca. Next base: position 18,453 of record JANHAO010006761.1, read on the forward strand.
AATCTATGCATAAAAAATACAAAAATATAAAGTATATGCAATACACATGATGTTCTATCAATGTTAATTTCGCATCAAGCAGACATTGGCAAGCTTCCATGTAGATGTGCAAGGTTTCAATGACTGAAAACTCAAACTTACTCTCACTCTTGAGTCTAAATCCATAATCTTTTTCAACTTAGTTTTCTCAATGATTTCAACTCATAATGAATCATATTGTAATTTCAACACATTCAACCACGTCCTACATGTATCACCAAGGTCAATTAGCAAATGTAGCACTCACCTTGGCCAAGAGTGAACTTGAAGGGGGTTCCCCTATCACGGCTTGAATCGAATTTAGTCCCATCAAGCAAAGTCCCAGTATAGTGAACTATAAATCAAATCGAAACAAAACCCAGAAATAAAAAAACAAGCCCAGAATGCTTTCTACGAAAAAGGCAAACCAACACAGAAATCGATAATTCGAAAAAACAAATACCTTCAACTTCATCACCAGCTTCAGGGGTATCCCAGCCTTCACCTTCCTTGAGGAGTTTCTTTTTCAAGCCCTGCTTTCCGATCTCCTTCTCTTCGCCGACCTTGAGGATTGGATCATCGGGAAAATCTAAGTCTTCGTCTATGTCGCCTGGTGGTGGCATAGTGAAATCTTCATCCATCGCCGGAAAGTGAAGCTAAAAATGCAACGAAGAAGAAGGTTGAAGGCTTAGGAGACTGTGTGGGCACAAACAACAAGCTGAGAAGGAAATGAAAGAAAGAAACGGCTTTTAGTTGGGCTCTAGAGAGTTCCAAGGGCAGGTTTTGGAGAGTGAGAGAAAGAAGTGAGACAAAAATTTCCATTCTCAGCTGCCCATTTTTGCAAACAAATGCATGAATTTCTAATTTTGTAACAAACTAGTTTTGAGTCCGTTGGTGGCAGGGTAAGTTTTAAGTTTTTTAAAAAAATTTCAATTTTTTTGGATAAAATTATAATACCATAAATATCTTTAATATATTATCCAATCTTAATTGCAGTAAGAAATTGTAATATATCAAGAATATATTTAATAATATAATTATAAACTATAAATATTTTCTCACTTCCTTTAAAATATATTCAATATTACTTCTTTAAATATTACACTTGAAAAATTTACACAGGTATGTCCATATTAATTTACATAAATATAGGCAAATTCATTAGAAAATTAAAAAAATTGTTTAAAAAATAAAACAATCAAGTATAACATCCTATGAAATAGGTGGTAAAATATTTTTAATGGTGTAATATATAAACTCAATTGATTAAATTCTAAAATAGGTTAATTTAGTATAAAAGAACTTGATAAATAAGATATAATCACTTTATTTTTGCTAATAATTAATAATTTAATGCTGCACACACATATATATATATATAATAATATTTTTTATAATCTTTCCATAGATAATGCGTCCAATTACATTATAGTCTTGCAAAATTTAATCAATTGATAAAATATAAATCGAAGAGTAATATTCTTTGTGTGTAATTTTTTTTTATAGTAAGGTCCATTAAAAATTTTCATAACCTCATTTAACCACTCAAGAACTTGAAGATTATTATGGCTGAAAACATAAATTTGTAACTTTTGATTGACATAACATATATCTAATGTTAAAGAAATTAACAACCTGAGCGTAAATAAAAATCAAGTAACATATTTGGACTCTCCGCATAATCTATTCATTTCTCTTTTTTTTTTCTCTCTAATATGTTTTCATAGTTTTTATTTCTCCATGTAACAATTTTTTTTATTTATTAGAGAGGGAAATAAAAATATGAAAAAAAAATTAAAAAATAGATAAATTCACTATGCTTGATTCATTTGTATTTAACTCATTTAATGACAAAATCTTCAATGATATCACCCCATTTCTTCGTACATATTCAACGAAATGCAACAATAGATGATGAGAGTAGGGCCAGTAGGCAACGGCCACAATAGGAGGTCCATACAACTCTGATGGGCCGGCTCAATGACAGTCACCCTTACTCGGCTTTTTGACCTGCAAACAAACCTTATTTTCCTCAAAAGTGTGGTAGCAAAACTATTTTTCTGTCGGGGTTGCAGTGCCGAAAACGTTGTTATCAACAACGTCTTCCAACTTTTTTATTTTTTTTTTTAAATAAAAAGTCTGAAGACGTCTTCAAATTTTTGAAAGAAAAATAAAAAAAATTAATTTAAAATAATTATATAATATATTATAATTAATTATATATTGATTAAAATTTTAATAAAAAATAAATTTTTAAATTTTATTTAATATATTATAATTTAAATATATAAAATAATTTAAAAATAAAAAAATTAAATATAAAATTCAAAAAGTTATTTTTTAGAAGAAATAGAAGGAAATTAGTTAAATATTAAATAAAATTTAAAAAAATTAATATAAAATAATTATATAACATGTTATAATTAATTATATATTGATTAAAATTTTTAATTTTATTTAATATATTATA
>JANHAO010006762.1:0-20964 GCA_026873985.1 Saraca asoca
GATTCTCCTTCTATCTTTTCCTTGATCTAAATGCAACTTCATTCTTCGAGTTTCTTTCTCCTTTTCAAGCCTTTTTGTCATCTTATATGAAAAATACAAACGAAGAGTAGTATCTAGGACAAAATATGAAATCAAAGTAAAGACACTAAGAAAACACAAAATACCATTAACAAAATGGACCAAAACTACCTTATTTTTATGCCCTTTTTCCCATTTGTCACTCATTGACTATCATGATTCTCACGTGATTAGTAGACTCTTGACCTTGTTCGCTGATTGGTGGAGCAAGCCTAGTCAGAGCACTGATGGGTCTATCTAGCCGACTTTTCCCCTTAGGCTCTTTCACATAATTGCTGAAGTTGCACTGTAATCTCGGCCAGTTTTTGCACACCTAGAGTTTATGCTTGCATAAACACTTTAAGTATCTTAGCCAATTCTTTCATTGTGTATTCTAATGTTTGTTGAGGTTATTGACATGTCTACACATTAGCAGTTTCAAGAGCAGTGGCGGGGTGGCAATGAGTTACAAGGGGCAAGTTGGTGGTGATGCTAGTAATGGGAGTGTCTGCCAATTGGTTAATTAGAGTGTTTAAGCTTCAGGTGGTTCTTCCTCTGGCCATTATAACTGAATAGGAAGACAACCAAAATATAGATGAGGCCCTCCTTCTAGCGCAAAGATGTTGATAATGAAATTTGATTAGCCTTAAATCCCAATCAACCCATATAGTTCTTGAATCCCTAAGCTGCAATCCGGTTGTAGAAAGTGTAAGGAAATAGCAAAAATAAGAAGGAAGAGGAAGAACAAGATGAACATCAAAAACCTTTTAACATGATTTGGCTAAAACTAGATAGTATTGGTCCTTACATCCATAGTATTATTTTATTTCTATGGAAAATTTGGCAGTTACAGTATGTATTTTCTAGCCTGATGATCAAGATCCAATGATCCCCTTGTTGTGTCTATTCCTTCCCCTTTTATAGAGTTTGGTAGGTTATAAATGTAATTTATTAAGATCTATTACATCAAATACATCAAGTAATAAATGTAAATGACAAGTATGGCTCCTATAAATTGGCTTTTATAGATTGCTTTTTGCCCGTGGGCCCTTGTAAGCTGCTTCTTATAGATTGGCTCCACATGTTTAGTATAAGAGGGTGTTTGCTTCAAGTTCACCCATAGGAAGCTCTTAGTTGAGTGAGATGCTGTGTCTTATAAGCTGGGACTCCTGACTTGGGGTCGTTACTGGTCTTTAGCTAGTGATGTCGAGCTCGTATTTGGCGATGCAAGCTTAGGTAGGATGAATTGTTAGCTATGTGAGCTAGGGCTCGTTTCTTCGTGAACTAGGGCTTTTACCTTGCTCTTTGCTCTTAAACTTGTAGTTGGCGATTTGGTCCCCTTGAACAATCTTAGCTCTTAGGTGGTTTGGGCTCTTTTAATTGGACTTATTTGCTATTGGGTTTTTGCCTGTCTATTCTGAATAGAGCTAGAAATTACACATAACAAGCTTATTATTATTTTTTTCAAGGCTTTACAAGATCTTCAGTCATCTTAGTCAGCCAAAACAAAACAACTATGGTATCATCCTACAAAAATTCTTCCTACATGAAAAAAGAAGCAACATTATCATACTAACAATCTTTAGATAGCAAAAGCATACTAGTAGAACCATAACCAATAACGAATTATACTTTGTTCCAAACATCCCTAATTAGATCAAAATTATATAATTTTCCTTCATTATATGATTTCATATATTATATAGGCTATAAGGAATAATAAGCTTTATGCATGTATGAATTGCTAAAATTATATGATTGCCCGTATCAGATCATGCAAATAAGTATAAACTAACTTAATACCTAGAGAAATCTGAGAAATTGCTCTTGATTAGCTCTATACTTAACATCACCAAAACTAAACAATTTCCTATCTTCATTTTAGGTTGCTAATGGTTTTACCTTTATACGTCAAACAATCTTATTTAAGATAAATTATAGAATATCAATACTTTACACAATTCTAACCTACTTTTTCTTGCAAGAAACTAAATATTTTACTATTTTAAAAAAGATGGGTGATCTGCTCACCTTAGGCTTAGATTTTTGAAATTGGAATTTTACTTATAATGCATCACACAACCACCTCTATAATTTAGTTTGAACATTTCATCACTTTAATTAACCCCAAATTAGCTCTTCTCTCTTTAATTATCAAAAGTTCATTTAAAAATTATATAAAAAAAATTAAACTACTATGGTCAGAAGTACATGCCAAACCCTTAAAATTCAATAGAAAATTCACCTTGTTGCTAGGTTAAAAACAAAATCCCTTACAATCGCAACAATAAAACTGATCAGTTGTCACTTAGGACCTAGAGTTCCTTTCCAATACCTAATTCATAAGATCCTAAAATTTCTAATACAAGTCACAATTTATAGAAGAGGTATATTAATTTATACTTGAAGTTTGAAGCTTAAAATTTAAGTTGCTTAAACTCAACTAGCCATAACACCTGAACAAATTGCTCTGGTTGTTTTCTATAGAAACGAATTTGGCTAAAATAGGGCAAGATCATCACTCTTATCACAACTGAGCTTGTGATTGAACCTTTGATGAGCACAAGTGGTTTTGCGATCACTAGGCTGGATGGAAGGTGATGACAAAGCCTGGCTTCATTTTTGGTTTCTTTTGGTCTTTCTGACATAAAGAATGCGAAAGGGAGAGGAAGATTGGGTTTAGGATTTAAACTGACCAAATTTTAAGTGAGTGTCCAAAAATAAATCAAAATAAGAAAAGGAAATCTTTAATTATGTAATAAAAGAGGCATTTAAATTAGTTGAGTTTGAGTTCCGTAAATAAACTTGATTTTCTTAAGATTTGTTTTAAAAGAAATAAGTCTCTTAAATGCCTGTATTATGTAACCAGTTTATTTAAAACTATGAATTGCATGTATACTAGTTAAATATAATTTCTATCCTAATAATAATATATTTTGGATTATAACACAATTAGCACATTTTTGTCACTAACATGATAAATATGAAACACCAAATACAGTTCTATAATTTGTAAATTAAGAAGCATTTATTGAACTAAGATTATAAATCATATCATAAGATAAACTGGGTACTTATTTAATGATTAACTTGAAAAGTACTTTAAATGTTTAATACCATTAATAACAACAAGATGGTTATTTACGTGCCAACACATTTAATATCAATACTTTAATTTATCCAAAACAATAAACAATAAATAATTCACATATCACTTAAAATTCTTTAAACTCCTTTTCTAAATTTTAGAATTCTTATTAAATAAAATATCACACCATTTGCTAAAGCTTGTTATTTACCTATAATTACCAAATATCCCATGAAGATATTTTCTAATATTTTGAGTCATTACAGAAGTCAAAAAAAGAACAAAAAATAGTCTAAACCCAAACGAAGTGGCTTAAGCTCTTGTCAAATATTTTGCTTCCAACCACCAAATCGTTCCTCCAAGCTTCCACCATTGAAGCTGCTCCTCTCACCTTCATCAATTAAAGTCCTTGTAAGCTTCTATTGATGAACACTACAAAAAATCATGTGATTTCTGATGGATGTTTTCATAAAAAATCTAACAAAAAAAAATGATAGAAATTGAAAAGGTCATTGGTTATCAACCATCATAATCCATGGTAAATATTTAAAAAATCTATGGAGTAAGATCTGTCGGAAAGTGGACACAAATTTGAAATAAATTTACTTGCTCTTTTCAATGGAACTTATTGTATGACAGATTTTTGACAAAAAAATTTGTCAAAAAATTCAAAATCTTTTATATCATCAAACATGGAATCCACCACTCATTTCCCTTCTTTTTCACTTCCTTTGTCACATTTGAGCTCTTTCTTACTTTCCCAGTTTGATTCTTGTGCTTTTAAGACATTTTCCACAATTCTAAATTGATTAAATTATTCTATCTATTTTTTTTTACATTTTTATTGATTGTTTTTGTTTAATCATTATGTGTTTCATGATTTAATTGGCTTTTTAAATTTGACTTTATGTAGCTTTGGGCTTCAACCTTTGTACAAGTTTTTTTGTCACTTTTTTTACTTAAACGCTAAGGTTAGTATATGTTTTTTTGTTATTAGTTGATTAATTATTGATAATTTTTCATGTTTTAGGAGTTGTTGTAGGCGTTTTCTGGTGCCACGTGAAGTGGGTTGGCAAAAGCCCAATTGTAACTGAGAGGGCCTAAGTCATCCAGGCCACTCAACTATCTCGCATGGTCGCAACCTCAGCTAGCTTTCTACCTCGCTACATCGCATGGTCGCAGCCTCAGCTAGCTCTCTATCTCGCTACCTCGCATGGTCGCAGTCTCAGCTAGCTCTCTGCTCTCTACCTCAGCCTCGTGTGGTCGTAGTCTCAGCTAGCACTTTGCCTCAACTAGCTCCTCCTAGCATTTAACCTCAAAAGAGAGCTCCAGCATCTCCCCAGCAAACGTGACTTCATGGGGTCCACCCATAGAAAGTAACCTATAGAAATCGATTTGCAGGAGCCCAAGATGTCTTTTACATTTATTACATGATGTAACATATTTATAATTTATTAAATTATATTTATACCATTGGTTCTATAAATAAGGGGTCAGGCCATTGTATAAGGGGGAAGGCTAAAAAAAAAACTTCATCTTCTTCCTCTCCTCCTCCTACTGAAAAAACCCCACTCATTGTACAAAGAAATGATTATTATGTGATAATAGAAAGATCAACCATGGACGTAGGGTCCGGTGCTGTTCGGATTTGGCTGAACCATGTTAAAAAAGCTTGTGTTCTTCTCCTTCTTCTCCATTTTTCTACACCAGGTTGTAGGATAGGAGTCCACCGAATCATCCCCGTTGGTTGAAGTTTGGATCCTCCATATGAATCAAATTTTACTGTCAACAGGAGTTAATTTTTAATTATTAGTTGTATTTTCCTATATGTTTGAATTATAATTAACTAATTATATATTTTGAATTATATTTAGAAATTATATATTTTAAATTAGAATGAATATGATTAAGTAGTTAGATGATATACCAAATAGTGTTGTTGATATTACTTTAGGAATTATGCATATTTTGAGTTAGAACATATTTTTATTTTAGAAATTATATATATTTTTTGATTTTATTAATTTTTAAAATTAATAACTGTGTAGTAGATATTAATTAGTAATTTCATAAATAAATTTAGTTATTGGTTATTATGTACTAAGTAGTAGAAAATATAATAAGAGAAGTATTTATAGAATATGAAAATTTTATAAATAGTTTCTCCTATATAGTTTCATAAATATTTAGTAATTTTCTCTTATTTCAATTAAATTAAAAAAAAATCTGAAATGCTGTAGGTGGATGTATGATAGACTTTTTTTAGGATATAGTATATACAAGATGAATTTTCTTAATGTGGTGGAAGAATTTATTGATTTTGCAAAAACTTAACTAATTTACATGATGATTGGATAAGGTGTCCGTGCTCTAAACATATATGTAGAAATTTTTTACCTCCTGATGAAGTTGAAGTTAGTTTGTATATATTTGAATTTAAATATGATTACTAGTAATGAGTTGATCATAGTGAAGAGAGACCTATAGAAAAAGGAGAGTCTTTTGGTAGTGTGACATTGGATTTGTATGATGCTAGTAATAGGTATGAGAACATAGTGTTGGATGTTGGTTGGCAAGTGGTTGCGACTTACATTGAATGCAATGTAGAAGAGCTTCCAAATAGGGATACCTAAAACTTTTATGAGATGTAAGAAGCTATACATTGGTCATTATGGACAAGTTGTACTAACCATTCAGAGTTATTATTAGTAGTGAGGATGTTAACCATAAAATCTGATTTCAACTTACCATAGAATTCTTTTGATCAAATATGCAACTTATGATTGAGACACATCGGTATGATATCATTACTTCTCCTAACTTCTACAAATAAGGAAGTTAGTGAAGAAGTTAGGGTTGGGGCATCAGAAAATAGACTATTGTATGAAAGGGCTCTTATTATTTTACAAGGAGGTTAGATTTGACAAATAATATAAAATTTGTGGTTTGCCTTAGTGATGAATACAATTTATACACATTTATATCCTTTCTATACTTAGTTTTTTTTTGGTCATATATATATGCTTAATTAGATACTTGTGATTGATTTTGTGATTTAGTCAATTTTTGAGTGTTATTGGATTAATTTGATAATTTGGCATTATTTTAACTTTTTGGGTTTATCTTGAGTTTTGGACTTTGGTTTTGAATGATTCTTTTGTCTTTGGAAAGTTAAGAGGATGCTTTTCAAATGCCATGGAGAGTCCAAACCCCATATTAGCTATTTTGAAGGTTAACTTAAGCCTAGAAGCTAAAATAGAGTCATATTAGCTATTTTGAAGGTTAACTTAAGCCTAGAAGCTGAAACAGAGTGCTGAACTAGAATCAATTTTTATATAATAATCATAATTGGAGCTTGATACCGGTTGTTGACACCGATCAAATTAGAAATTTATAAAATCAAGTTACCTAACTACTTGTAGCATATGGCAACACTGAGTTAAACCCAAAGATCATTTGTTAGATGATATCAATCAATTAGAAGCTAGAAAATAAGGGGAAGGGGGTTGGTAGAACTTAATCTAACAGAAACTACACTAAAAATTAATTACACTAACAGAAATGAAAACACAAATAGCAGAGCAACCAGCTAAGGGAATTAACTTGAGATCAAAGCTTTTTAGATGATTAAATAACTTGAGATCAAAGCTTTTTAGATGATTAAATATTCATTTAATTATTATTAATTATAACAAGCATCCCTAAAATAATTAATAAGTTTTATGCAAAACTCAGCCACAAGTAATCCATCAAGATCTCAATGTATTACTTAGATTTCCTATCCTCTTCTAAGGTGATTATCAAGATCTCAATAACTATATTAATATTTAAATTAAATGGATCCATTCAAATCAAATATCAAAATAAAAACTAAGAGGAAAGGAAGAGAAAGGGCCAGTAATTGAATGTAGAAAGACATACCAGAATCTCAACATTAATCTTTCAAGTTGTAGCCTCTTGGATTGGTTACAAGATTAGCCTCCTATGGAGGCTGAAAAGTATAGAAAAGAGGGAGAGAAAAATCTTTCTCTCTGCTTCATGAAAATACACAGCTAGCTACTTTAAAACTAAGCTTAAAAACTGAACTAAAGACTTCAAGCAAAATGGTTTTCTCTGGGTAAAAAGAAGAGAAGCTAGTTGCATAGGTATGTAGGCATGATGGCTAGTTTGGTTGGCAGCCTCTGCCATTGTATGTTGGGGGCTCAATGCAAACTACTTTCCCTCCTTTTTTTGTTCTTTTTTGAGTCTCCAGCTGGCTAGTTGTGGGCTGGAGCAAATGGTGCTGCATTGGGCTTAAGCTCATGTCAATTGGGGCCTTAAAAGTCCAATTCTGTAGAGTCTATTTTTGTAGCATCTCTACCCCTGAATTATAGCTTGGTTTGATGCCCAATTTCATCTTTTTATTTTAGGAAGTCTTCAAAGGAATTGTGTCTTTATGTGTTAGCTTTTATTTGGATTTTGTTTCACCTTATTTGGACCTTTGTAACTCAAGTTATGGCTTTTTGAAGGCTCGAAGGTCAGGCTGCCAGGACAGGGCTGAGACAATATTTTGATTCTAATTTAAGCTCCAATTTTGGATAAACATTTTTATGATTCAGCTTTTATAGTCTTCATGAAAGTTGTAGATCTATCTCTTAGCTTTCCTTCAAGATAAGAATCACATCAATTCGATAAGTTTAACTAGTAATAAATCACAATAAATCACAAATAGGGAGTCCTATAAGGAATTTTTCTTTCCAAAAGGGTTGGTTACTATCTAACCTGGAGTAGATCCTATTAAAGAATGCATTTTTATACTATGCAAAATCTCTTAAGGTTCTATATTTAAGATTTGATAACAATTTAACAGATTTGTCTTTTCATAGGGTAGAGTCCCCTATGAAATGTTTGGTGATCGTAAAGATCAAGGTATTTACTGCATCTGAGATTCTTCTCTATTAGAATCACAGATGACTAAACCATTTGAGTTAGTCTTGTGGTTTAGTATGGTTAAGCTTTTCTCTTGTAATCTTTTCTAATTGGCTACGGCCTTTTGTTATCTCAGTATTGTCTCTTAAACCTGATCGGGCATACCTCAATCATCGGGTGAGGTTAGGATTCGAGTGGACCTCGATTATCAAGATTTTGGTGTTATTCCTTGAACCCTATCGGGTATATCTCAATCATCAAGTGAGGTCCTTAGACTTGACCAGGCAGACCTCAATCATCAATGACTATTCAGTTGACTAAGATTTGGGTCCTCAGAACCAAATTTCATTGTCAACAGGCATCAATCTCAGTGATGACTAAACAGTCTTCTAGAGGAACACTCAAATTCCAAATACTGGAGGCAAATTCAAAATCAATGGAGGGAAATTTTAAATTCAAACCAATGGCAGCAAATTCAAAATCAATGAGGGAAAGTTCAAATTCAAATCAAGGGTGACAAATTCAAATTTGATGGAGGGAAATTCAAAATTAAAGGAGGGAACCTCAAAGGAGGGAAATTTAAGATTCAAATAGTCTACCAAAATGAAAATTCAAATACAAATTCAGTGTCGAAAAATGAAATACAAATGAAGAAAAATCCATATTCAAATTCAGTGTCAGCATAAAAAGACAAAATATTTTCGGTGCCTGGCAAAAATTTTCAGATTAGTCAAAAGTGGACAAACAACTTTTGAAAAAGAAAGATTCTCAAATAATTATCAGATACTGTAGTCAGTAGTTGCGAATAATTATTATGCACTGTAACAATGTACTATAGCAAATAGCAACTTAGAAATTTCTATAAATAGCCCTCAATTCCCTAAATGTAAGGCATCCAAAAAAACTATCTGGAAGCTCTTTCTGGAAGTTTTAATGTGCTTTCCCCATCTCTGCTGGGATTACTCAAAACTCTTACTTCAAATTGTAAGTATTTTATCTTCAAATCTGAATAAAATTTCAAATTATTTACAGTCCACCTACAATCCCTGCTTCTGATTATGTGTTAAGTTTCTTTCTTAGTCTGCTTCGGTTGTTCTTCATAGTTTCTTTGTGTTAGCTTAAGGGAGCACCTCTGCAGTCTTTGGTATCAGAGCCAAGGGGCAAGTAGGGATAGAAATATGAGTTGAGAATTGCATTTTCCTTCATGAAGTTTATGTTAATCTCTGAACATAAATGCTCCATCTAGATAAGCTGATAGCACTCTGTAAGACATGAGTTCGTAAAGAGGGTAGGTAAGTCCTGATTGCTGAGTTATTCTAAGGACAGTGATTCCCCCTGTCTCCCAAAAGGGCCTGCTCTCATGCTAAGCATAAGAAGGGGCTAAGCAATCCAGATTTGCAGATTCATGTTAAGATATTAATATTTACTTCATATGACAAAGTAATTTTCTATTCATATTAATATCTTTAAGAAACCTGACTACTTTGATATCAATAGCAGAGTTTATATTTTATTATGCCACAATCTTTGTCTTTTCAATTTTCATTCTCATCCTCTTCATTTGCATCATCTTCAAAAATCAAATTTAAAGAAAATTCCAAGTCGATTTACAAAGAATAAATTGATTTTGATGAATTCAACAAACAAATTGATGACTGGGAACTTCCAAACATCCCAGATTGTGAACTTATAAAAAAAATTTCAATTTTTTTACCAAATTGAAATATGTTATTGAAACTGAAGAAAAGTTTCTCAATGTTGATCCAATGATAGAAGAATTTACTCTTTTATCTAAAAAGGATCTTAGGAAAATAAGAGCAAATTTCAACTATTTGCATATTGGTTGCATACAATTTGCTGCTAGCCTTATGACTAGATTAGGATTAAACACTGCTATTCTAATCATGCTTAAGAATGGAAGACATGCAAATTTTAATGATTCCCTATTAAGAGTCGTTGAGACCAGGGTGTCTCAAGGGCTAATTTATTTCAATTGTTTTCCAAATATGCTTGTTTGTTTAAGGGAAACTTATAGGGACCCTTTATTAATTTTAAATGTCAAATTACATGGTTACAACATGAAACCTGGAACAATTCCTATTGTAATCACGTATAAGATCAAATATAAATTGCACAATAGTAGGAGTTCATGATTAGTCAGACCTCCAAGTATGAAAGGAGAAATAACCTATTTTTGACTGACTCCTCTAAGGCTAGTGTGCAAAAACCAATTACCACTCCGTGGGATAGTATAGACTACCCACAGGGATGGTCCCTACCCAAAGTTACCTAACCTTAAATTACTAGTTCTTAAATAACCAGGATAGTCTAGCATGACTCTGGGCAAGTAGATATCTTCTTCCACAGAAAAAGTGCAGAAATACCCAGAGTAACTGAGGCAGATCCCATTCCCAAATTAGAAAAGCCTAGGAGGTCAGTAGCTTCTAGTTCAACTATATCAGGAGACATATCAAGTGTTTGTAGACCTTAGGTAGCCAACTTCTAGCTAGTGAAGTAGTAGAGTCTTCAAAAGCGACAACTAGCAAAACCATAGAATAACCTTTGTTCAAACCATATGAAATTCCCAAGGATAAGCAAAGGAATCTCAATAGAAGCCAAAGGTTTGAAGCCATAGCAAAAATAGAAATAGCCAAAATGATAGAGCAAATAGATCAGAAGCTCTCTGAAACACTAGTGGTTCTTGATACTCCTCCAATTGATAGGTCAAGAAGGAACGATGTAGGAAAAATCCAAACTTTGGACAAAGCCTTTGAAATATCTTTAGAAGATGAATAGTTTAAAATAAAAGCTATAAAAATAGTAGCAAGTAGGAGACCACCACCAACTAGTCCTTTACCCAAATTACCAGATATAGATCCCTTAAAAAAGCCTCTCATTATTCAAAATTCCTATAAGAGGAATAACATCTATGAATGGAACATAGATGGAAAATTTGAATATAAGATCTTAAATATTCTCCAGCAAATGACAATGGTCAGTACAGCCTACCAAACCATTTATGGATATGATGATGCAACCATAGTCCATGTCGTAATAGTAGGATTTACTAGCCAACTCAAAGGATGGCGGATGAACATCTCATCTAAAGAGAAAAGGATCAAATTTGAGAATCTATCAAGACTGACTCAAATGGTTTAGTCATTTGTGATTCTGATGGAGAAGAAATCTCAGATGCGGTAAATACCTTGATCTTTACGATCACCAAATATTCCATTGGAGACCCTACCCTATAGCAAGACAAATCCACTGAATTGCTATCAAATCTTAAATATAGAGCCTTTGGAGATTTTGCATGGTATAAAAATGCATTCTTTAGTAGGATCTACTCTAGGTTAGATAGTAACCAACCTTTTTAGAAAGAAAAATTCATTACAGGACTCCCTAAATTCTTAGGTTCTTTTTGTGAACAGTGTGGATTCATTTACCCAAAGACCTTTAAACCTAAACATAGGCAAAAGGCTAAGCAAAAGGAAATAGAATCCTAACATCCTAAGCCCAAAAAAGAGTCAAATAGGAAGAGTTATCCTCGTTAAAAACCTAGGTATACTCCTCCTCCAAATCAGGATATCAGAGTAGTTTGTTTTAGTTGTAACAAATCGGGTCATATTGCCAAATATTACCATTTTAACAAACGTCCTAGAAAATTAGACCTAGAAGAAACGGTTGTAGAAAAGATCAATAGTCTTCTGATAGAAGAGACTTTTGAAAGTGAGGAATTCTCACTAGAAGTAGATGAAGTAGAAATGGAAAATAATAAAGGAGTTCAACATGAGGATTGTTATTCCTCTTAAATAGAAGATACACCATCTTTTGAAAAGGAGATAAATGTTCTTACAAAAGAACAAGATCTTCTTTTTAAAGTCATTTCCTAACTACTAGATGATGAGCAAAAGAGAGATTATCTTCAAAAATTTAAACAGTCTTTAGAAAGATCTACCCCAATTAAATCTGTTAGGGGTAGATAAATACAATTTCAAAAATGTCTTAGATAGGTTTAATTCAGAAATAGGTAAGTTTGTAACTCTTCAAGATTTGCAGCATGAACTAAATCTTTTGAAAGCAAAAGTGAAAGAATTAAAACAGCAGTAGCATTCTGAGTTAATCCTTTCATCTCTTCAAAAAGGAAAAGAAACGAAAGAGGAAGAAATACAAGAAGAAAATGATTTGTAGAAACTTTTTAAAATCTCTTCTGGTATTTCTATCCAAAAATGGTATATTCCTATCAAATTGATTATAAAAAATGAGTATACTATTGAAACAGTAGCCTTATTTGACATAGAAGCTAATCTCAATTATATACAAGAAGGACTTGTGCCAACCAAATATTTTGAAAAAAATAAAAGAAGGACTTAGATCTACAAATGGATCTAAACTCCAAATTCAATAAAAATTATCAAATGTGTTTGTCACAAATTCTTCCTCCAAAATTGAAATAACTTTCCTGTTGGTAAGAGATATGACTAGTAGAATCATCTTAGGTTCTCCTTTTATTCAACAAATTATGCCATTCTTAATTACCGATAAAGGTATAGAAATGGAGAAATTAGGAGAGAAAATTCTTTTTTAGTTTGTCAAAAAACCATTTTTCATGGACTTAAATTTAGTAAGAATCAAGGAAAATCAAATTAATTTCCTTTCAAAAGAAATTTCTTACAAGAAAACTGAATAGCTTTTACAAAACTTAGTTGTTTAGAATAAAATAAAGGCTTTGGGAAATAACATACAAACTCAAATTTATTCTGATTTACCAAATGCCATTTGGGAAAGGAAACAACATATGGGGAATTGCCATATGAAAAGGATTTTTTTGAAAGACAAATTCCTACAAAAGCTCGTCTAATTCAAATGAATCAAGAACTTTTAGACTATTGTAAGAAAGAGATTGATGTTCTCTTGTCAAAAGGAATAATAAGAAAGTTCAAAAGTCTTTGGTCATGTTCTGCATTTTAAGTCAATAAGAATGTAGAAATTGAACGAAGAACCCTGAGATTGGTAATCAATTATAAACCTTTTAATAAAGTGTTGCAATGGATCCATTATCCAATTCTTAATACGAAAGATCTATTGAATCGCTTGCATTCTGCAAAAATATTTTCAAAATTTGATATGAAATTTGGGTTTTGGCGAATTCAAATTAAGCCTGAGGATAGGTACAAAACAACATTTACAGTTCCTTTTGGTCAATATGAATGGAATGTAATGCCTTTTGGCCTAAAAAATGCACCCTCAGAATTTCAAAGGATTATGAATGATATTTGTAATTATTTTATAATTTCATAATTGTTTATATCGATGATGTTCTGATTTTCCCCCAGAATGTCAATCAACATTTCAAGCATTTAAATATTTTCCTAGAAGTAACAAGGAGAAATGGATTGGCAATCTCCCAAAAGAAAATCTCTCTGTTTCAAACAAAAATTAGGTTTCTTGGTCATTATATTTTCCTAGGAACTATTACACCAATTGAGAGAGTAATCTAATTTACTAATAAATTTTCGGCCCAAATTCTTGATAAAACCCAACTTTAGAGGTTTTTGGGATATTTAAATTATGTCTCAGATTTTCTTCCGAATCTTTCAAACATTATACAACCTCTGCATGAATGTCTCAAAAAGAATCCATCTCCTTGGACAAATATCCATACAGATGTTGTTAGAAAAATTAAACTTAATGTCAAAAGTTTTCCATGTTTACAAATCTCTGATTCATTTGCATTAAAAATTGTCGAAACAGATGCTTCAAATTTGGGATATGGAGGCATATTTAAGCAAAAGAAATTTGAAAAGGAAAATATTGTTGCTTTTACTCTAAAACTGAAATTTTGCACAACAAAATTATTCAACTATCAAAAAAGAAATTTTGGCAATAGTTTTAGGCATTCAAAAGTTTCAAAGTGATCTTCTCAACCCAAAATTCATTGTCAGAGTTGATTGTAGATCCACAAAAGATATTTTACAAAAGGATGTCAAAAATTTAGTATCAAAACAAATTTTTGCTTGCTGGCAAGCAATCTTATCTACTTTTGATTTTGAAATTGAGTATATCAAAGGCTCTTCAAATTCTTTGCCAGATTTCTTAACTCATGAATTTTTATAGGGAAAATAATGCCTCCTACGAAAGATCGAGACAAAGAAAACCCAAATAAGGATTTGCAATTAGATCCTAAGGCCAAATCCAAATCCTCCCAATCCCAGGGAAAACAAATTATTTCAAAAATGCAAACTCCAGAAGACTATGACCTTCCAATTGAAACTCTCTAGGCCATAGCCTCTCAAATTCACAAGCCTTTAACCCTCATAAAAAAGTTTTGGGCTAATATAGCCAAAGAAAAAGATGAAGCCAAGAACCTTATTCTTGACCAAGACAAAATTCTTAAACAAATTGAAAAGATGAAGTTTTAGAAAATTGTTATTAGCACTTCATCTAAACAAGTTATTTCAGTTGATCTTCAGCCTTCTAAAATTGTTACCAAATATGTGAAAAAACATATTCCACAAAATATCATTTAGATGGAACCAAAATTCTGGGATAAAGATCCCAAAAAATTTTTTCAAAAATTATTTCAAAAAAATTTTCATTTCATCCTTGAAAATGTTCATAAAAGTAGAGAATTTTATGAGTTAATTTTAGTTGATATTGAGTCAGCTAAAATTAAACATAATTTCTCCAAAGGGGATAAAACAAATATTATTTATTCAACTTTTCAAGTTGAAAAAAATTATTTCTGCAACTGAATGGGGTCAAGACCTAAATAAAATTAAAAGTTTTTAATCCCTTTTGACCCTTTCGGCTATAATTTTTGGAATTATCAAAAAGCATGGTATAATGCCATATTTTACCAAAATGAAAACAAAAACCACTCTTGATTATTTTTCTTCAACCAGAGTAAAAAAAATACAAATTTCCAAATTGGTTTTTCAGATGGTGGGACATTTATGGTCCTATTCTTAAAATTTTCCTAAAAAAAGTTATGGAAAGATGGAATACTTTCAAATCTTATTTTGATAATCTTAATTATGAAAATTATTCTATTCTTCTATATTTCTTTTCAAAATTGGTCTTCCATGGTGCTTTTCATGGGGGTATCAATATTCAAAAGAAAGTTCACTTTGCAAAATGGCCAATTTTATATAGAAAACTCTTTATAAAATGGTGGAGTTTATACAAATATGCTAACAAAGCTCATGTTTAGAAAATTTAAAAATGGTTTCAGGAGAATCTGCACTTCCATAAAAATATAAGAGAGGGAAGTAGTCAGTTTCTCCAGAACAAATCCCAAATTGTAGTAGCCCTGGCATCAATATCTTCCAAGCAAGATTATGTTTAGAAGTTGTAAGAAATCCTCAGACAACTTGCAAATGAAGATGAAGTAGAATCTTATGCCTCAAATGACTCAAAAGCAGCAAAGGATTATGCTCAATCTAATGAAGATATCTATTTTGGCATCAATCTTAGTGATGACTAAACAGTCTTCTGGAGGGACAATCGAATTCCAAATGCTAGAGGTAAATTCAAAATTAATGGAGGGAAAGTTCAAATCCAAACCAAGGGTAGCAAATTCAAATTTGATGGAGGGAAGTTCAAAATTTAAGGAGGGAACTTCAAATCAAGATACAAATAATTAAATAATCATTAATTATAACAAAACTCCTTCTCTTTCAAGTCAATATTGTGATAAGAAACTAACTGACCACTAAAAGGTTGTAGGTTGGGGCCTCTACCCAATAGGTCTGTGTGTAATCCAACCTATCATAGATTATGCACAATTAACCAAGGCCCAATCTGTTCTGTGCTTAGTATTGATCACTTAATTAAGTCTATTAATATCCTAATAATTAATTAATGCTAATCTATAATAATAATTAATTAAAATTAATTCAACAATCTCTTACTTGGATAGCATTAATCAATTATCTTGAACAGATGATAAAACAACAATATTTAGGCAATTTTAAGCAATCAATGTATGCTAAACCATTTCCAAGATTCAAAAATGAAACCATGCAAAATTATTGAATCCGATAGGGAAGCAAGTGATATTAAACATATAAAGTCTCAAATCTGAATAGAATAGAATACAAAATTGGTCTTTTAACCACGGTTCAGAAAAGAAACAACACAAGATCATTGAATTCGATAGGGAAATAAATGACATAAACATTACAATAATGTTTCTATATCTAAACTGAACAAAATCATATAGATGGTCTTAAACCAACACAAAACTCAGACTCCCACTAAACTAAGGCTACATCAAAAGATTTAACAAGACCCATGTGAGTTACATGTTTCTAAAATATTCCCACCAGTAAGCCTTTGGTCAACAGATCCACCAGCATTTGTTCACCAGAAATGTGAACTAGATGAGTTTGAGACTTAACAATCTTTTTTCTAATGAACAGAAGTATAACATCAAAATGTTTGGTACGACTAGAGTTCTTGTGATTTTGAGACAAGCATACAATAGACAAACTATTGCAATAAATGGTTAGACGTCTTGATATAAAATTAGCCTTATAGGTGGTTTCATAGCAAGCAATGTACTCTACTTTCATTGTTGAGGTAGCTGTGAGTGTCTATTTGACACTCTTTCATAAAACAACTCCTTCAAACATCATAAAGATGTATCCAGAAGCTAACTTGTGATCATCCATACAGGATGCATATTCTGAATCTATATATCCCATAATTTCAAAAGAATTAGACTTTCTAAAAGTTAACATATGATGTTTAGTGCCTTATAGGTATCTCATAACTTTCGTTATAGCTCTCCAATGATCCTTGCCAGGAACACTAAAGTATCTACCAAGCACATAAGTAGTAAAAGCTATGTTTAGATGAGTGCATACCAGAGCATGCATAAGGCTATCAATAGCAGAAGCAAATGGAATCTTATCCATTTTAGCCCTTTCAATGTCATTTTGAGGACACTATGATTTAGATAACCTTTCACCTTTTTGTACAGGTGTAGCACAAGAAGCGCAAAAGTCCATATTAAACTTCTTGAGGACTTGCTCAATATAGGTTGCTTAAGACAAACCAAGAATGCCACGAGACTATCATGATGGATTTGAATCCTAAGAACAAAAGAGGCCTCACCAAGATCTTTCATATCAAGCACAATAACATATGTTTTGTCTTATTCAGAAAATTCATTGAATTGCTAGCTAATAAGATGTTTTCAACATAAAGCACAAGTTTAATGACATTGCTCCCACTAAACTTCTGATAGATACATTAGTTTGAAGCATTCTTAATGAACCCAAATAAGGTGATTACCTTATCAAACTTCAGATACCATTGCCTAGAGGCTTGTTTCAACCCATAGATGGATCTTCGTAAATTGCACACTAACTACCTTTTATCAGGTTTAATAAAACCATCTGGCTGGCTCATATAGATTTCTTCATACGAGTCTCTATTTAGAAATGTAGTCTTGACATCCATATGGTGAAGTTCAAGGTCTAATTGTGCAACAAGAGCCATAACAGCTCTAAAAGCATCCTTAGTCAAGATCAGAGAGAAGGTTTTCGTGTAATTAATGCCTTCTTTCTGGTTGTAGCTTTTAGCTACAAGTTTAACTTTGTACCTTTTAATTTCAGTAGTATCCCTCATTTGGTCTTAAAGACCCACTTCTAACCAATAGGTTTATACCTGTCTAGCAATTCAGCAAGCTCCCACACTTGGTTGTGATGCATAGAGATAATTTTATCATTCATCGCCTCTAACCATTTAGAAGAATGAGGACTTGACATTGCTTGCAGAAATGATATAAGATCTATTTCATCAACAGTATCAGATTCAAATTCATGCAAATAAACCATGTAGTCTTTTGGTATTATAGGCCTGCGGATTCTTTAAGACTGTCTTAATTCAACTGTTGCCTCCTCAGTGTTTTCTATAGGTAGTTGTACCTCAGCCTCAATTGGATTTTCAATAACATCATTTCAATCAACTGATGGAAGTGACAAAATAGGTACAGGTAAGATGGTGCTCTCTTCATGTAAATCAATGTCCCTAGGTACCAGACTCCCACTATCCAAGTCATCCTCAAAATAAAATGCCCGATTTGATTCAATGACTTTAGTAGTGTGAGTAAGACAATAAAATTTGCACCCTTTTAATCTAGAACAATACCTAATGAAGAAATCATTGACAGTTCTAGCATTAAGTTTCTTTAATTAAGGTTTATGTGGTTTCACCTCCACCTTGCAACCTTATACTCGAAAGTGTTTTCAGTTGGACTTCTTTCCAGAATAAAGCTCATATAGAGTCTTAAGCACAAATTTATTGGGAATCTGATTTAAAATATAAACCACAGTCTTTAAAGCTTCACCCTGTAAGAACTTTGGCAAGGAGGAGTGACTAATCATACTTTTAACCATGTCTATCAAAGTATGATTTCACCTCTCTATAACCCTATTTTGCTGAGAGGTGCCAGGCATTATCTACTGATATTCTATACCATGTTCTTACAGAAATAGAGCAAATGGACTAGAATTTCTGCCCGTTTTAGTGTACCTCCTATAATACTCACCACCTCTGTTTGATCTTACACATTTAATGACCTTCCTTGTTTTCAACTTAATTGCTACCTTAAAGGCCTTGAAGGCATCCAATGATTCTGACTTCTCATGTAGAAGATCGATCCACCCATATTTGGAGTGATCATCTATGAAGGTGATGTAATTTGTAGCCACCCATAGCGAGAGGAGTGATGGGACCATAAATATCAATACGTATAAGGTCTAAAATGTTCTTAGCCCTACTTATCCCTTTGTTTCTAGCTCTAGCAGGAAGTTTTTCCTTTATACAGTCAACACAAGTGTTATAATCCATAAAGTCTAGATCATTCAGTATACCTTGCTTGACCATCCTCTCTGTTCGACTTATTAGTCTAAGTCATTTATATTTCTTAGTTTTGATGTTGAAAAGCAATTTTTTTGTCATTATCATATTTCATTGCTTATTTTATTTTGTTTTCAAGTTTCAAAGATATACAATTATGATCCAAGAGAATTAAGATTAGTTTTTAGGATTTATTTTTTTATTTTGATAGGATCTCTTGTAAATAAATTAAATTGATCTTTGATCCAAAATTTTCTTTAAAAGAAACAATGAGATAGAAAAATTATTTGAAGAAAACAAGATTTTATAAAAACAGTTTTTATATACACTAATGGATAATTTGATTTGTCTTCAAAATTTTCTACTTACATCCATGTACACACCGATGCGTTAAAGAACTTGTGAAAAGTTTATATCACAATCGAAGTCACATCGATGTGTGAAGAAAACCGTTTTTACCAAAACTTCAGAAAAATAGATACTTCGATGTAGTAATCGATGTGAAGACTATGTACAACAGACTACACTTCGATTACCACACCAATGAATTAGTTACAAATAGACTGTAATCAATGCAACAATCGATGCAATAACTAAAAGTTAATTATTCTGTTATAGATGGTTGTAGCTGTTGTAATAGGTTGACTTCTTTCATTATATAAATGCTTTTTTTTATCTTTTTTCAATATAGTTCTTCATCTATTTAAGAACAAAATCTTTTTGAGAAAGCACCAACACTATTTTCTCTCTACTTCATCAAATCTCTAAGAATTTCTCAAATTTCTGGATCAAGACTAATTCAGTTTATCTTAGATAGCTTGAGATTTTCTTCTCAAACACCAGTATTGTATTACTTACTTCTCTTTTATTGTTTCTTTATTTTAAAATTTCTAGGGATTTAGAAATCTTGTATAGGTTAGCAAGAACATGTTAATATTGTGTTTTTCTTTAAGTTTAGAAAAGCCTATCCCTAATTCTTCTAGGTTAGTAAGAAGTCTGTTGCTTTCTTGTGTATATTTGTAAAAATTGGCAATTCAAGAGCCTAGTAATCCTGAAAGGTTTTTGTTTTCAATTAAAAAGGTCTTTTAGTTAAGAAAGATCAAGTGGAGTAGACTTGAATTGCAGTTTCAATTCAAGTTGAATCACTTTAAAAACTTTCTATTTGCTGAATTTTATCTTTTACTGCTTAACTATTATTTTATGATATTTTTACACTTAGTCTACCAATTACAATAATATCTATTGTTTAACTATTGAATTAAAAAAAAAAATAAAGGTGTATACATATTCTCCAATGAGAAAAGGGCAAGATCTGCTTAATTTCACATAGTTAGCTTCTGCAATATATTTTTTTAACCCACCACTATAGGACCTGATAGTTGGTATCAGAACTTTGGCTCTCGATACACCTTTGTTTGATTTAAAAATGGATTCAAATTTACTTTTTTTTTTTACAGTTCATTATTGAATGATCCACCTCTTTTTGACTCTGAAAACTTTGACTTTTTGAAATTTAAATTTAAAATCGTTATTGAGGCTTTGGATATTGATATGTTGAAAATTTTAGATTCAGGATATGAATATCCCATAATCTCTATGAATGGAATCCTTGAACAAAAATCCAAATTATTGTGGATTGAAGAAGAGGAAAGAAAT
Organism: Saraca asoca; assembly: GCA_026873985.1. Classification (NCBI taxonomy): domain Eukaryota; kingdom Viridiplantae; phylum Streptophyta; class Magnoliopsida; order Fabales; family Fabaceae; genus Saraca; species Saraca asoca. The sequence continues at coordinate 20,579 of JANHAO010006762.1, forward strand.
CATTCTCTTGTCTCTGAATTAAAATGCATTGTTGTTAGTATCGTATATGCTAATGAGTTTATAAAGATTTCAGGATGTAAGACAGGGAAAAAAATGTTAGATATGCTTGAAGTCACCTATGAACACAAAAAAGGAGCTGAACACAAAGAAAGAGAAGAGCAACCTTGTCTCTTGGCAAAGCATGAAAATCTAAAAGTTCAAAAGTTTCATGCTTTTTGCTATACTTCTTATGTGAGTGACTCAGATGAGGCCAATAATTCACATGATGAATCCTTTGATGATCTTACTAATTCAGATAATAAATCTCATGAAGATCCTATTGAATTGTGTATAAAAATGCATGAGGCATTGTTTAAGACTCAGGAAGAATTAAAGAAAGTTAATAA
>JANHAO010006763.1:0-20946 GCA_026873985.1 Saraca asoca
AAATATACTTTTGAAACCACTTCAACATATAGGAAAATCCCATTATTTAAAAGGATTTATAACATTTTATATAATAAAATTATTTCATATTTACAAATGAGATTTTTAAGTGAGGAAGATTGTTCACTCATCTTAGAAACTCCTTAAAGAGCTAGATCAACTAACAGGGAAAATTGAATCACTCAACTTAGTTGGATTTTTTAGTTGGATCCCCAAAGATTTGATGTTGGTGTGCTTGATTTGTTAAAAAGAAATTTATCTAGAGCTGATAAATAGCAATATCTCAGTACACCTCAACTTTGAGGATTAGGGTTTTAGGTAAACCATCTTGAAAACTTAATGTACATATCCTATAAAATAAATCTTTTGTTGTAGGATTACTCACCGCCTTCTAAAGTGCAAGTGGGGAGCTTGGCTGGAGCTGGATTGCTGTCGGTGAGTTGCTTCACGACATTGGCTCAACAGCACTGGAGAGGAAGAAAGAAAGAAGAGTCGAGTTGAGCTAGCTAGAGAAAGACGTTGAAAAGTGTTGGATGAAGATGGCTGATGGAGGTCGAACCTCGTCAGCTGAACAACAAGCTGAGGCAGAGAAGGTGGATCACCAGAGTAGGTAGCAGAACATGGGAGCTTTTGCTGAACGAGATTGCACTCGAAAAGGTAGAGGAAGGTGCCGGGGAAAGAGGAAGCACTAGAGAAGATGCTAGACATCCTAACTTGTTAGAAGGGAATGGCCGGAAAAAGAGGGATACCATCCAAGTTGCAAGGAAAAAAGAGAGAGTTTCGAGCACCAGAGCTTTCGTGAAGGAGGAAGAAGTCAGCCTAGGCAAAATATATACATAAAATAAAATGGGAAAATTTACGCTTTGACTCCATCAACTTTCCACTAACTTCAATAAAGTCCTTAAAAATAAGAAATTACAATCTGACTCTTGCAAAATTTAAGATTTTTCATTTCAGTTCTTCAGTAACATTTTTTTAAGGCATTATAGAGATAGAGTGTAAATGTTGCACCTAAGAGTCATTTCTTTATTTTTATCTATTAGTTATGGTTTAGAACTGGAAGATACTGTTGATGTATCTTTCATTAGAAGGAACTTGATTTTAGTTGTTGCATTAGACCAAAAAGGATATTTTTATCATTTTTGAAATGGGAATTTTAGTTTACTTTATGATTTTGCTATTGTTGGCATTTGTTATATACACAATGGTTTATATGAACTTGATTTAGACCCCAATTTTGCAAATTCCATAAATATAATTGTTGGAAAGAAAATAGGAAAAATAGATAAGAAATCCTCAACGCATTGGTATAGATGTTTGAGTCATATATCTCAAGAAAGGATGAAAAGATTTATAAAGGAATGAGTTTTGCATGATCTAGATTTCTCAGATTTTAGCATCTGTATAGATTGCATCAAAGGAAAACTCCTACTAGAGGTAGAAAAGGGAAAAGAACCTAAAAACAAGAAGTTCTAAAATTGATCCATAGTGATGTTATTGAACCCATTTCTTCTAGTGTTGTGGGTGGATATAGGTATTTTATCACCATTATTGAGAACCATTCAAGATTCGGATAAGTAAAACTTTTCATAGAGAAGTTTGAGTCATTGATGCCTTCAAGAAATTCAAGACTGCAATTGAACTCAAGCTAGGTATGTGGATTAAGTGTGTTAATTCAAATAGAGGTGGTAAATATTATGGTAGACATGATAACACAGGTGAAAACCCTGATCCTTTTACTAAATATCTACAATAGTGTGAAATAAAAGTCAATTACATTATACCTAGTACACCAAAGTAGAATGGTATTACAAAATGAAAAAATCAAACCCTCATGGATATGATATGGTGTATGTTAGCCAATTCATTTTTGCTAGAATATTTGTGGGGGGATACTTTAAAGACTGCTACCTATGTCATGAATCAAGTTCCTAGTAAATTTATGCCTAAGACTCCATATAAGCTGATGTATGAGAGAAAGCCTAGTTTGAGACATTTCCATATTTAGGTTGAAAAGCTAAGGTGAGGCCATATAGTCCATTCACTCAGAAACTTAATTAAAAAACCATAAGAAGATACTTCATTGACTACTATAGCAGCTTTAGAGGTAGCAAGTTTTATTGTCCAACTCATTCTACAAGTGTTATTGAGTTAGATCGTGCCATTTATTTTGAGGATAAGTTGAAGCGTGAAAGTGAAGCACCTCGTGTTACTTCTTTTAGAGAAGAACATAATGTCATCACACAAGTGACTGCAGAGCATAGTATTATCCCACCAGTGACTTTATCAATTGGAACATTTTAGACAGTTCCACAAGATGATCCAGAGCAACTAGTGATAAAGTATAAAGAACCAGACATTGTAACCAAAGAGGTTCCTTTAAGACGATCTCAAATGGTATATCGGTAGGTAATATCAAGTGAATACATGATATATTTGCAGGAACATGAGTTTGAAGTCAATGATGATTTAGATATCATGACTTTTTAGAAGCAATTTCTGGTATGAACTCTTCGGAGTGGATGTGTCATGCCCCAACCTATGGAACGTGATCGGCGTAGGAGGTCACTGGTATGAAGCCTCATACAAACCCGCTAATGCAAATTACACTAAATATACATAATTATTTTTATAGATGCATTATTAAACATTCACATGACAACTTTACCAAAAATCTGGCAGGCTTTCCTCTATTTTTCGGACACTTGGCCACAAGGCCTATACAACAATACAATAGGGCTACATGCCCACCACAACCCGTATGACATCATAATAATATACAGTGGACTAGACTATACAATTTACATCCTACTGGGCATCTAACAAATATATATAGTACATTCATACACAATCCTACCAACTGCCATTGATTTTTCACCATTTTATACCTTTATTCTTCGCAAGAAGATCCACTTGAACCGTGAGCAGATCCTGTATCAATATAGGATAGATAAGCGGAAGAGTTCATAATATTCTATATAATAAAATTAATTTATATTTACCAATGGGTTCATTAAGTGAGGAGAATTGTCCACTCACCTTAAATACCCTTGGGAGCTAAGTCAGCTAACTTGGGTTTTTCAGCTGAAGCTTCAGAAATTGGATATTGGCAAGCTTGTTCAGTCTAAAGGAATATATCTAGATCGAATCCACAAAAAAAATTTCAATTTTCATCAATTTTGAAAATAGGAGTTCAAACTAAATCTACTTGGAAAGTTAATGTAGGTAAGCTATAAAATAAATCTTTCATTCTAAGATTACTCACCGAAGTCTGAAGTACTGGTGGCCAGCTCGCCACTGGTGGAAACTTTGTCGACAAGCCAAAGGAAGCCACTGGCCAAACCAGCTGGAGAAGGAAGAAGAAAGCTGCTGGTCGCAAGCTGGTCGGTGAAAGACACCGAAGAACAGGAGGGAAGTGGCCGGCTGGGCGTAGCCAATCGGTGACAAGCTGAAGTAGGTTGGGAATTGCTTGTAATTGCAGTAGCTGTCACTGCAGGGGGAGCTCCTGGCTTTGGCAGCTGGACGTGGGGGGAGGGAAAACTGATGGAGGAGGAAATATGATTCTGGCTGACATGTGGCCAAATAATGATGGCAAGCTAAAGCAGAGAAGAAGATCGGAAAATGCACTAAACAGGGGAGAGGACTCGAGAAACTTCTGGCAGGAAGAGGAGAACTGGCTAGAGAAATATATATTGAAATAGAAATGAGACAAATTACAGTTTGACTCCAAAACTTTTCACTGACTTCAAATAGACCCCTGCCAAAATTTAGAAATTTCAATTTGGCCTCAATGAAATTTAAGACTTTTCAATTTAGTCTTTTAGCAACAATTTTTTTTTTAGGTATTGCAGGATGAATGCCGTAGAAGATGAATTAGCTTTAATGTACAAGAACAATATATGGTATTTGGCGGCATTAACTGCTGGTTGTGAACCAGTTGGGTGCAAATAGGCTTTTAAGACCAAACAGAATGCTTAAGGTGAAATTGAAAGGTATAAAGCCAGATTGGTAACAAAAGACTATACTCAAAGGGAAGACATAGACTACAAAGAAGCTTTTTTGTCAGTTTCAACTAAGGACTAGTTTCGACTTATAATGGCATTGATGACTCATTTTGTTCTAGAGCTTCATTTGATAGATGTTAAAATAGCCTTCCTGAATGGTGATCTATCAGAAATCATTAATATGAAACAACCAGATGATTTTCAAAAGAAGAACAAAGAGCACTTAGTGCTCAAGTTAAAGAAGTCTATATATGGCTTAAAACAAGCATCTAGATAATGGTATCTCAAATTCTATGAGATAGTGACTTTTGTTGGTTTCAAGGAAAATACAGCAAATCATTGTATCTACTACTTAATGAGTATGGGCAATTATTTGATTTTTGTTTTGTATGTTGATGATATTCTCCTTATTAGTAAAGACATGAGCTTGTTGAATAAGACAAAGCAAACATTGTCACAACATTTTGACATGAAGGGTCTCAATGATGTCTCATTTGTATTGGGCATACAAATTCATTGTGATAGTTCTCGGGGTTTTCTTGTCATGCCTTAGAGATCATATATTAAGAAAGTGCTCAAAAGGTTCAATATGAATGTATGCTCTTGTTGTTCTACACCCATTCAAAAAGGTAAATTTCTATCTAAAGTCTAGTGCCTCAAAATATTGATGAGAAATCCATAATGAAAATGGTCCCATATGCTTTCGTAGTAGGTAGCCTGATGTATGGTCAGGTATGTGCACATCCTAATATAACATTTACGGTTGGTATAGTTGGTAGATACCTAAGTGATCTTGGTCAAAGACATTAGACTATTGTAAAGAAAGTTATTAGATGCCTACAAGGTATAAAGAACTACATACTGATTTATAAAAGATTTGATGATCTTATTATCATAGGCTATTTAAACTCTGATTTTTTTTATTGGTTGTATGATAAGAAATTGAATCTAGATATATTTTTATGATGGCAGGAGGAGCTGTATCATGAAAAAGTGATAGACAGTCAATTATAGCAATCTTTACTATGAAAGCAAAGTATGTCGTGTTATGAAACTACTCGTGAAGCTATATAGTTAAGGAAATTCATATATGATTTTAATATTGTTGAGAGCATTTCAATGCCCTTAATCATGTATTGCGATAATGTTGCTGTTGTATGCTTCTCTAACAATAAAAGTAATGCCCGTACAAAGCACTTTGATGTGAAGTATGAATTTGTGAGAGAGAAGATATGTGAGCATCAAACTTGCATTAAGCATATTTCCACAGATTGTATGCTTGTGGATCCACTAACCGAAAGGTTAGCAGTACAAACGTATCATCATCATGTTAAGAATATGAGATAAACTGAGTCTTATGATTTTTTGGATTAGTGGGATTTTTTTTTCTTTCTGTATTTTATTAAGAACATTGAATTTATTATCATCTCGAGGTTTCTACAGTATTAATAATATTGCCATATGTTTTATTTATATGTTATTATTGAATATGCACATTTATTATATGACATATCGATAAGACATTTAAACTTTATCTCATTATTATACTGAGATTTATTCTTATTTTGACATCTTGAGTAGATGCATAGACCATTTCGTAAAAATATACATATGATTACATTTTGATATATATATTTAGTTTCTCACACATTTCATATTATGTTTCAATTGTTGAAACATAGGGATTTAAGATATGTATGACATAAGCATCCTTATCGGATATGATAATCTACATTATTGGGTATTTATACTTAACTTATAGTTGTAATGGTATCAGTGTTGTTGTTGTTGTTATTTATTGTTGTAGTTACATATTGTAATCTAAGTTCTCGTTTGTTAAACTATATAATACAAGTAAAAGATTGTTAGAATTTTTTTACGTGAACTGTCATAATTTAATTAAATCATATATTTTTAAATTAAATGAATGCTATAATAGTTAATTATTTTAGGTCAATTAATTATATGATTAAATTATGATACTTAGATCATTGATGGATTTTAGTGGTGTGAACCTTGTCATTGGCCTATTTGACCTAGTAGGTTTACAATAAAACATGTCCCTATATATATTCTAATAGAGTTGTAATTGCCTAAACGAAACTTCAATTTTTTTTATCATTTTTTCTGTTAAGGTTATAAAAAGTAATTCTGTTAATAAAATATTTTATTATAATGGATTCTCATATTATGTTAATTATAATTTTATTATTATTTAATTAAATTTTATATAAATAAATCTGACACTTTAACCATGATTCAAAAGATTAGTTAATTAGTTATTTTAATTTTTCCAATTTTTTCTTACGTCATATGATTCCAATTTTGGTGCTTCGAACAAACATCCTTGTTTTCCCTCCTTCCCTATTGGTGAGATGGCTTTATGATGCCTCTTCTTATGTTGCCTCCCCTCAAGATTATATATAAAATTGAACATATATCTTGTCGAAGGCCGAAAATTCAATTGGGCAATTTCAGAAAAAATAGGGAAGGAAACATCGGTGGCACAAATCATTAATTTTCAGTGGAAAATGAATGCCAAAGTGAAATCAAAATTAATTTTGAGTGTTCATTTGCGATGCCAATATCAAGCGCACCTACATTTTTCCATTCCTTTTCAGTTTTCATCACCTCCATAGCATTTTCTTGGCACAGTAGCCATGTTGCACCACTTAAAACAGAATTATGTCATCAATCATTTGTTAGCAAAATTATGATACAAGATTACTTTTACAAGAAACTGGAGACTACTTACAAAAAAAAAAAAAAGAAAGAAACTGGAGGCGTACCAAAAACATTATTCGCCCAACGGTATTAATACTCACAAATAATGATTATTTATTTATTTCTGATCCCTTTCATAAGGCAGTTATGGGGAAATAAAGAAGAAAAAATGTGAGAAAGTTTAAAAGTCAAGTCTCCTACTTGTGTTTCTTGAGCAAGATTAGCAAAATGAAGACAACAAGATGGGCGGCTTGAAATTAAGGCTATGTCAGAAAATTGTTTGTTACAAAATTTGCCATAGAAAGGGAATAAAATGGTACAAGCCCAGAAACAAAATAGAAATCATGAAAAAAATGGAGAAAGTCAGACAGACAGTAAAACAAGTGTAACCGAACCAGTCCTATTTTATTTATTTTAGAATCCACGTTTCAGGTTTGACCTTCAAATGGAGTTGGGTCTTGGACGAGTGCCCTGAATTCGCTGTCTCAATTTCATTTCCATACTCGCGTTTCAGCCACGCTCCATTACCCAACTTACAGAAGAAGGGTGTGGCTCTCACGCGCACCTTGCTTTTAACATGAAATATATAATTGGGGTAACCTTTCAGAAATAACCCTAGTTAGTTGTTTTTCTTGCAACAAATTTAACCCCTTTCCAAACAAACTCGAGCATATTTATAGGGAGTTGTAGGCATAGATAAATAGAGTGTGCACTCGGATTCTTGTCGATAAAAAAAAAAAAAGCGAAAAGAAAAAGAGAAACTGTTCAAAAGCGTGCAGAGAAGGGAGAAGGATTTTCCAGTACAAAAGAGCCCTCTCACAGCGTGAACCAACGGACGACCACAACACGGATCTGGGTCAACGCTGTTTGACCGCAAAAACGACAACACCAGGGTTAATTATGTAAATAAGCACCTCCACTTCTGTCTGCCTGGGCCGGGTTATTTACATTTCTGCTGTCTAATTAATGTTTCAACGTTCAGCTCTGTCGTAGCTGTTGTTGTGGTCTCTCATCGCTGCGCTTATTCTCAAGGCCTTGCCTCCGCTCGATTGGGGGATTTATTTCATTTTAAATAATTTTTTAAACCTCCTAATCTTTCACCAGAGAGATAAATAGATAGAGTTTGAGGATATGAGAACGAGGAGAGGGCTCTGTTATCCTCGAGTAGTTGGAAGGATGTGTTCAGGTAAGGATGTTATGGGAATGATGTTTTCAGACACCGATGTTGTCAACACAAAGAATGATATGAGCAGGGAATCACTCGATAGCCGGAAAAGGCAAAAGAGATCAACGGAAAAGTCCGCCGGCGCGTATGATTGTTTGGATTCCTTGCCTGATGACCTTGTCCTTTCTATTCTTTGCAAACTCAGCTCCACCACCACTCGCCCTTCTGATTTTGTTAATATTTTGATTACGTATGTAACAGATAACTTTTCCTTCCTTTTATTTCCTTCTCCACATTTCCCTCTCGGTTCTATGTTCCGGCCACAATGATTCCGAATGGTATCGTTTGGGCATGGCACGGTTGATGCCTTAGAATCGGGATTAATTTCAGTGATTAATATTTAATACAGTTTATAGATTGATGATTTAATCACGTTAATTTTTTTTTTAATAAAGATATACTATATTGACCGGCGATTGAATCTTCGTTTGGCATGGAACAGGTGTAAAAGGCTAAACGCATTAGGGCTCCATCCTCTTGTATTATCCAGGGCTTCACCAAAAGCTTTCGCTGTTAGTGCCAAGAATTGGTCTGAATCTGCTCACCGGTTCCTAAAACAGTTTGCCGATGCCGGAAACGTTGAGGCCTGCTATACCTTGGGCATGGTTGGTATTCATATCCTCAAAAAGTCGATTTTTATTTTTTTATTTTTTTAACTTATGAACGGATAAATCTGTCTTCTAAGTTCACCAACTCCACTTCTCTCCCAGTATACACTACGTTCTATCATTCGATTGCATTAACAGTACTGAATGGCTTTGCAGATTCGGTTTTACTGTTTGCAAGACCGAGGAAGTGGAGCCTCTCTAATGGCCAAGGCAGCGATTACCTCTCACGCGCCGGCTTTGTACTCTCTCGCGGTGATTCAGTTCAACGGCAGTGGTGGCACCAAAAACGACAAGGACCTCAGAGCCGGTGTGGCTCTCTGCGCTCGGGCTGCTTTTCTTGGCCACATAGATGCGCTGCGTGAGCTGGGTCACTGCCTCCAAGACGGTTATGGTGTCCGACAGAACATTACAGAGGGACGACGCTTCCTGGTCCAAGCCAACGCCAGAGAGCTAGCCGCTGTGATTAGCTCCGCGACTTCGTCAGGCATCCCCATGCGCTCTTGGCTTAGGCTTAGGTGGAATCTCCACCCAGTTCCGCATCCACATCCTCATCCTCAACTCCGCCATCTGACCGGGTCAGGCTGCCCGCTTCTTAGCGATTTTGGGTGTAATATTCCGGCTCCGGATGTCCACCCCGCGAGCAGATTCTTGTCGGAGTGGTTTGGAGCGCGGGGCGGATCACCGGGTCCTGGTCTTAGGCTCTGTTCGCACGATGGTTGTGGCAGGCCTGAGACAAGGAAGCACGAATTCCGAAGGTGTTCGGTATGTGGGACAGTAAACTACTGTTCACGCGCGTGTCAAGCACTTGATTGGAAGTTCCGCCACAAGGCAAAGTGTGCCCCCGTGGAGAGATGGCTCGATGAGGAGGGTGATGAAGCCGTGGACGACGACGTTGAGATGATCGTAGATAGTTAGGAAAATTTTGGAAATCAGGAAGCAATTTCTTGATGAACAGAGCTAGAATTAAAGAGGAATCTGTTGCGCACAATTCTCATAATTTTTAATTTAATTAGCGTGAATCAATCTTCAGTGGTTAGAATGTGACCCCCTTTTCCCGTACAGAGTAAAACTCAAGGGATTTTTTCTTTTTTAAAAAACGATTTTGTTCCATAGAGGAACCACCAGCTTTAACTCCGGTAATTTAATATTTGAGCTTTTAAAACTTAATATTTCTTATCATTTATCAAATTCCATTATTCTACTTTATAATTCTTACTCATATGATCTGCTGATGATAAACTGATTCATAAGTCATCTTAATGTGGTAATTTATTTATATTCTTAAGTTATATTATCTTAAATAAATCTCAAATTCATTTATATATATATATAAGCAACAGTATTGATGATTGGGAACTTCAATACAATGTTGTTAAATCTGGTCCGGTGGTCTAATTCGTTGGATTCTGACCCGACATTTAAAGCAGTCTGAATCACGGGATCAAAACTGTACCTATGCTTACAATATAAATGCGAACTGCTTTGTATGATCACAAAGGAGTAAATTTTTTTTATATAATATTAATATATATTCTTGTCTTGCACATATTACATACATAATTATCATGTAAGTCAAAATTGTAATATATTTATTATTTATACATATTATATGTTTATTATTTTTTATAAATATATATTAAAAAATAATATAATTAATATTTATCTTCAGTAATTGCCTGCATATAAACAATACATATTTATATATATACAACATTATCTATTTCAAAATATATATTGATTTATTTTAAATTATATTACATATATTATTATCATTAATAATAGTCAAAATATGTTTATTTTTACAAAATTGTGATATGAAAATTTAAGTAAATAAATTTAAATTTTTTTTATAAATTACTTAAATTTCATATTATTAATCTATTCTTAATAAACTTATAACAATTTATATATAATATGATATGTTAAATTTTTATTATATATATATTTATAAATATAAAAATATATCAACCAAATTTAACCATCTAATTGGTTAAACTAATCAGTGAAACCGATTATTTTGTTAGATTGATGGCAGGACAGTATTTCAAAACATTGGTCAAATGTACGTTGGCTGTAAACTTGTGCTGCGCCTCTCTGCTTCTAAATAATCACTTGCAATGTAATTGCTTGAGAAATAAAAATAAAATGAGGATCCCATCATTCTACTCGTTATGAATAAAAATTCTGCTCCAAAAAAAAAAGCAGTCATTTCACAATTATAGTTAAATCAATAACATTGCATACCAAATGATTTTCGTCGTCAAAGGAAGCAATTTTATAGAGCAACTAACAAATTACTTTTGGTACATTGCAGCAAATTTGTTGACTATGAGAGTGTTTTGAGTGAATTAGGAGCTTGCGGCCAATATGTTGTTTCCCATCCCATCCCATCCCATCCCACTTTTGCTTGGCAGTGTGTTAAATTCACATCTGTGAATTAAATATTTTAATTTTTATTTTATTTTTGTTCATACTGGATATGGATCTTTTAAATTTTTCAAAAATATAATGAAATAAATTTATAAGAAATAAAATATAACTTTTTATTTTCTATCCCACACATTTTTTCAAAGTCACTATTTTAATATAAAAATATTTTTATATTTATTTCTCCACTATATTTTTACATCCAATTTCTTTAAGAAATTTACCAGATACAGAACCGTTCAAACCTGTTTCAACTTTCGTACCGCCTTTTAATGGTAAAAAAGGATCAGACAATTTCAGTGATTCACCTGGCGGAAACGAGAAATTATTTATTAATAAAAAAAGAAAAGAAAATAATGTAACAAGCGCAAGTGGGGGACAACATAAAATAACCGAAAATGTACACTAATAAATGTTCATTCCGTGCACATGATGAGAGTATAGATTTAAAGAAAAAAACTATATAAAATTTGATGTTGATTTATCATTTTATTTTTATTTATCTAATTAGTGATAATTAAATTATACAAAATTTGAAATAAATAAATAAAAATGAATTTGAAATTATGTAAAAACAATGATGTGACTAACATAAAATAAGGTCACTTTTTACTGTCAAAAGACATTTACAACATTAATTTCACGTTAAGACCAAATATTATTTCATTAAAATTTTTCATCATTTTAATATACTTTATTAAAAGAAGTACAATATTACTTTATATTTTAAAATTAAAGAGAAATTGAATGAAATAAAAATTGTAGAATAAAATTAAAATGAGTCAAATCTAAAGATCAAAATATATATTTTTAGAGAAAAAAATAGTATTTTTCGTGTAAAAGAGTCACGTAAAAATTACTTCATTAAAGAATTGTTAATTAAAAATATAATAGATATTAATTTTAAAGTTATTAAATAGTTAAATCAACCATTTTAAAGTTGAGATGAATTTTTTAAAAAATTTGAAAGGAGGTGATAGATTAGGCAGATGGTGCTGAGGTGGTTGGAGCGCACTTGTTGTATCTGCCACGTTCATTATTAATATTCAGTTACATTGAAATTCTGACGCGGATTTGTGGTCCAAGCCCAATCTTATGAGGCCCACCACTAGGAAGTGCAGCACCGCAGCCCAATAAATTTCCAATTCCATCCCTTCCTTGTCTTCATTTTTGTTTTACTGGAACGTGTATCACTGTGAAAGATATGGCCAAAAAGCAAAATTAGGAAAGATAAATATGGAGTGAAGTCTCATTATGGCCATATGAAAATGATGTATGTCCCAATTATAGAACTATTTGCTTACTCAGCAAGAATTTATGCATTAAAAACAAATATTTGCTTACACTGCTATACCAGACCAATGTTGTGTTGTAGACAATGAAAAAATATGACTTAAATATAATTTTGATTTCTTATCATATAAATTATTTGATTTAAATTTTTATATTTGAACTAATTTATTTGATTCACTAGATATTTAATTGAATAATTTTTGTCTTGCTGTTAACATTTCATTTTAGGTTATCGGAACTGCGATATGGAATTATTATTTACCATGACTTTTATTATTGGTTATTTCATTTCACCGTGGCAGTCCGTTTGGAATAATTTGGGGGAAGATCTGCATCCCAACTTTCTCTTGTCTTATATTTTATTATTAAGACAAAATATATATTTGTTCTATATTTTATTATCAGAGGTAAAATTTATTCTATTTTTATATTCCATAAAACAACAAAATTCCGCAAAAAATCAGGAAATTGATTAAAAAAGAAAGAAAGAATAAGAAATAGTATAAATTTTAAAGTTAAGTATTACAAATTCACTAGTGATTATTAAGTAATATTAAATACAAGCAAATAAAGTTTTAAACTTATGTATAATCAATAATTATTTTAAATTTTTTTTATCTCAAATTGATAGGTTCTTCTATTATGTAATAATATTTTATGCATATAAGCATTTAATTTTTAAAAATACTTAAATATTATTATTTCCAATGTAATATATATTATAAAATATTATAATTTTTGTCTCATCTCAAAATTTAAATTTGGACAAATTCTTATCCCGTTGTGAACAAAAAATCTCTTGTACCCACATCCCGTGGAATAATTCCTGTGGGATCCCAAATCGTGGACAAATTGTCATTTAAGCCTATCTATCCTCTTCAGACATAAATGCCTTCCTCCATTTTTGCTAACATCGAGTTTATTTGGTAAATAACTTTTTCATCAGCTTTTAATTGATTTAAGAGATTTTGATTATTTGATTAAGTCAGTTAACTATTTTGATATTTAATAAATGACTATTTAAATTAGTTTTTTTGCCCTTTAAACTAAAAAACTAATTTCAAAAAGTTAAGGAATCCAATTTTTTTAATTAGTTGTTTAACATTTTATTGATGGTCGATTTTGATAATTGATCAATCGAAAATTCAGGAATGCAAACTGTTGTATAAGATGTGAAATACGAAGAAATGAAGAGAGTAAGAAGAAGAAGAGTAAGATAAATACACAAAGTTTTATCGTGATTATGCTAAAATCAGTATAGCCCCTACATTCATGGTGATTGTATTTGCTTTTAAGTTGTTTCTCGACTCAATTTTACAATGCTTACAATTTTCTCTCTATTTCAATAGGATTTCTGCATGTATTTTTCTATATATGTTACAATGGACTCTCATCCTATTTATAGGAGCTAGGAATGTTATAAGTTGTAATTTATTATTGTAAAACTATGATTATAGTAGCATTAGGCAATAAATGCTGGGCGGCAATTAATAAATGCGGGCAAATCATTGTTGGACTTTGGAGGCCGATTTGTAAGTTGGAAGTGTGTTCAGACTGTCAGTCAGACATTAGCTGTTCCCAATTACGTCGGGGGAAGCTCGTTGGAATCTTGGTCTGCTGAAGGCTTCGAGCTTGCGTTGCGCATTCTACTAACTGGCTTCAGTGACCTTGCTTCAGATTGGGCTGCACTTTTTGTCTTGATATGGTCTATTGGGCCTTTGCTGGCTCATTTTACTTAATCCATAAAATGTCGATAACACTAACCTCCCAACTCTCAGTTCGCTTTATGAGCTGGGAGTTATTTCTTATAGGTAGGGTCCCCCCGTTCGCAGTCTATGGTGTTACCAAGTCCTCCATCTGTAACCTGTTGTGCAGTCAAAGTCTTTGCTCACGGCCTACTGTGTGGTTATGTCAGGATTTAATCTTTAATCTTTCACTTCGTACCCAGTGACACTTTTTACTGCACTTATTTTATAGCCGTTGGCGTGGCAACCTTCTTCGTACTAAATTGCTCTATTAAGAATAGTTGAACATTTTTTGGATTCTTCAGAAAGGTTGGATTAGCCTATATAAGGTGTGAAAAATTGCTCTTCTTTCACAGAACAACCTGATGGGTGTCTCAGATGGGCCCTCCATGTTCATGATGATGCTAATCTTTGGTGGAATCCTGAAAGGCATGTATTATCTGTTGTAAGAGTTCCTTCCCAAGGATCTTAGGAAGTTTTATTATGGGAAGCTTTCACGGGAAATTCCTCTTTGAGGATCCCGAGAAGTTTTATTACCTTCCTTCGCCACCTTTTCATGGTTAAGCTAAATAAGGTAGCTCTTCACCTTTGTTATTTGGTTTCCTTGCGTGGCAAGACAATCTAGTTGCTGTCTCTAGGTACCGAGAGCTGTCGGGCCAAAGGATGAGCTATTAGCTTCAGAGAAAGACAGGAGAGAGCAGTTGGAATGGTTTGGCCTATTTGTAGGCTATGGCTCCTAAAAGGTCAGGTATTCCTGCTTATTATAGTTGTAAGCTTATTCTAGTCTTTGCACTATGAATTTTCTTGTATAAATTCACCTCATTGAAAGAGGCTTTGTAATGAATGTTGTCTTTTTTCTCACATTGCAGTGTGTAATTGGTTGTCAGTCATTGTAAAAGATAACATTCAAGCTTTTTTGTAAATTAATTTTTGCAAGTCATGTTTAACCAAATATGGAGCTAAATGCCCAATCGGTGAAATTAATCCACTTCATTTGATAATAGAGTTGAGCACTGAAATGCTTTGTCCAATAGCGAGTTTTCAGTTCATAAGAAAATCGTGAGTAAATGGTGGCACGAATCCGATAATGCTTAGACTATACTTTAATTAGAACAAGCTCGTGAGTGATTAAATGCACTCAAGTTAAAGCGAAGTCACATGTGCAGCGAGTGATTAGGTACGCCTTGGGCCATTAGGTATGCCTGAACTGGCACGATGTCGTGAGAGCAATCAAGTATGCTCGGGTTTTCAGTGGGCGATTGGGTGCACTTGAACTGAAGTGAGGTTGAATGCGCAGTGGGCGATTAGGTATGCATGCACTGACATAAGGTTGTGAGGGCGATTAGGTGCATCCGAGCTGTCAGTAGGCGATTAAGTGCACTTGAGAGTAGTGGACGATTAGGTACGTACACACTGGCATGGGGTCACAAGGGCGATTTGGTGTGCCCGAGCTATCAGTAGGTGATTAGGTGCGCTTGAGCTGAAGCGAGGTCGAATGCCCAGTGGGCAATTAGGTGCTCACGCACTAGCATGAGGTCATGAGGGCAGTAGACGATTAGGTGCACCTGAACTAAAGTGAGGAACAGATTGCACGAGAGTTGTGAGTTATTAGTTCACATGAAAGCTACGAATATTAGGTCGTAAGGGAGTTGCGAATATTAGGTTGCAAGGGAGCTATGAATATTTAGTTGTAAGGAAGCTGCGAATATTTTGTTAGTCACAAAATGGCCAGGGCCGTAGCTTATTGGTTACGATCTGCGATTTGACAGGTAATATGACACGCTCGTTTTATACATGACTCTTTGATTTCTGCAGACAGTGTAATGATTACTGTCTCTAGGGCATCTGACTTAGGTATTGACATGTGTTAGGCCATTGGATCGTGGGTTATTCAAAGAGCTTCCAGATTTGACGGTTGGACCATGCGTAATAAAAGCTAGGAAACTCTTTTCCCCCTTTCATTTGTCATTTGAAGTATGTCATATTCAGACTCTTCCTCTCCACCTCCTCTATAGGCTCAGCCACCATTTGCTGTTGTCCACCACTTTTTGCTCCATTTCGATTTCCCAAGTTTGTCAGGCTAAGTTTTGGTCGTCGAGAATCAATTTTGTTCATGTTTCGTAGCCTTTTCTTCATTTGACATGGTAAGCTTCCTTTCCTAACTCGTTATTTCTAAGTTTTTGTTTTCAGGGGGCTTGTTAGTTTGTTTGCTGTTGACGAAAACTAGAATGCTGGCTGAATCTTCGTGTATTTTCCCTTTAGTTGTATTTGGTTTGCTTGTTGATAGGTGTTAGGGTTTTTGGTGGTGACAGAGTTTCCAACTAGTTTTCTAGGCTTCATCGGCCCAATAGCTGAAAAACCTCCTCCTTGTATTTTGATTTTGGGTCTTGGTGACTTAAGGTGGTTGCGATCTTCTTTTTAAGATGAGTTGCTTAGGAGTAGGGATCGGTCTATCACTAGTGACCTAATCATCTCTTTCTTCTTCTTATATAGATGTCTCCACCTTGTAGACGCTATTGGCACCTTATAGTTAGTGAAGATACTGAGTTTGAAGAGAGTGGGGAGAAACTTCGTGTCATTGGGGGTAGGAACTCTCAGAGTGGCGAGGTCGCAAGTGAGTTCGTAGCTCGCTTTGGACCAAAAGGGTTTGCAGCTCTTTCCCCTTTCATACATCATCCTTCGATAGTGAAGCTCAAAGAGCTTGAAGAGATAGCTAAAGCGTACTTTTTTCTAAAGGGATGCTGTGTGTTAGCGCTTTCTCATAGTAACAATCACGCTCTTCCTTTTGAAAAATTTATAGCAATCAGCATCCAAGAACTTGGTGCTGGATTTAGGTTCCCAGTTACCCCTTTCATAATTGATTTTTTAAATAAGTTAAAACTTTCCCCCATCCAGCTGACTCCAAATGTATGTTCTAATCTGATTTCTTTAACCCTTATTTATCTGAGAAATGGTCTTCCACCCCTCCCGGCTGAGGTCTGTAGCCACCTCTATAGTATTAAGAGTATTGGACAGTGAGAAGGTATTTATTATCTTTTGGCTCATCCATCTAAATGCAAGAAAATTCTACCTTAAGGGGACGCCAAGGGGAAACCCAACGCAAGGTGTTACAAGACCCATTGATTTTATGTCTCTTGCCTATCCTTGCGTCATCTTCAGAACTTTAGTTTTATTTTGAATCCTGGTAAGCAAGCTGAGAGCACACAGGTTGATTTCTTTCTCTTTTTTTTTTTGCCTTATTTTAAGTTAATTTTTGTTGTGCTTTTTATAAATGGAGCTAGGAAAGAGAGGCCGAAATTAAGGGAGGAGGAGACCGTAGTGCTCGATCAGTTTGCTGCCTCAGAAGATTTTTAGAATGATCTGAAATTTGACAAAGAGATTCTATGGGCACATTGGCTCTCTCCTGCCCTTGGTATCGAGCTTTTTAACAGGTCATTGGACATCGAAGCATGAAGTGTTAAAGAGATTGCTTCAGCGAACTTTGAGGAGCAAAGTGATATGAGGAGAGTTAATCTCATCATGCCTCCTCTTTCAATGAGGTTAAGTTGTACTGCTACTCCCGCTTCCACTCAAGTTGGTCATCCTTCGTCCTTTGCTGCCACTCCAACTTCTGCTCACGCAGGCTGCCTTTTCTCCTTGGTGATCACAGAGGAGACCTTGCTCGCCCTAGTCCCTATTTTGTAATTAGAGCCACCTAAAGTCGAGGGAGGAATACTAAGGTCTCTGGATCATAGAGAAGAAGCTCCAGTTGAGCCACCTCCTAAAAAATAAAGGATCGACAAGGGAAAAGGGATCACCATTGGCTCAGAGAAGGAGTCCAAGGACACTCCAGAAGACTTGTCTAAAGGCTTGGGACCTAAGACCTTGACATTTTATGGCATTCTTGACAGAAATTTGGACCAGATCCTAGGGTTTCATACGAAGTCTCTGGAAGACAAGGAGATATGGGGTAGAATCTTGGTGGGTATACTAGCTCACCACTGCCTACTGGTCAGTATTGCATTTTCCTATTTTTCTTGTTTTTTAGCATGTGCCCTAACTTCTTATGGTCTTTTTCAAGGGGGTACTGGAAATAATAAAGTTAAGGGACGAGATCATAAGCTTGGAGGAGGAGCGAGGTAAGCTTAAGTACAACCTAGCAGTAATAACCAATGAGGCAACAAAGCTAAGAAAGAGACTGGGGAGTGCTGATGCTGTGAGGAGGAGGGCTGAAGAAACCTTGGCTCATGAGATAGCTAGTTTATCCTCAGAACTCACAAGGCTCATGATGAATTAAGACAAAGGAAAGAGGGGATAGTAGTTTTGGCGAGGGGAGTTGAGGTCCTCAAGAGGTAGACATAGGCTGCTTGGGAGAGGCTGGCTCGTGCCAAGGAGAAGGTGGCACAAGCTGAAGAGGAGGTCAAGTGAGCTGTTGAGAGGGTCGCTGGGCTAAGGAAGAGACTGCTAAGGTAAAAAAGAAGACATCAGCCATGGTTGCTCAGGTTGAAGAGGCTGTAATTTTTGATACCACTGATAGTTTTATGTACACCTTATGGTAGAAGCATCTAGACTTCAACTTCTCATTCTTCGGTGAAGAGATCAAGGCGATCATTCAAGGCTTCATAAGGAATGCAAAGATAGCCTTGACCCTAGGTGTTGAAACCATTGGTGATCTTCTTGTTTGGGACAATGACCAGGCTGAGAGCAGCTCGCTGATGCAAGAAACAACCATGGCAAGTCTTCAGGAGCAGATGACGGAGGATCATCTTGCGCTTGCTATTGATTCCTCAACTCCTCAGGGCCCATCCAGTCTTCCAGTCTCTTCCCAGATAGTACCTCTGTAGTTTCGTTTCAAGCCCCATATTTTTAAATTTTTTTATGTTAATTGTAACTGAGATATCTCCGTGTGAACTACTACTTCAATGCAAACTTCTTTTTACTTGAAGTGATCTTTCTTTTGGATTTTTGCTCTATCGAATATTTGAACACTTTGTTAAAAAATCAGCTAGCAATTTATTCTTTAAAGATGACGAATCGAACTGTTGATTTGAATGCTAGATTAATGAACTGAATAGTTCCAAGTAAGCTGTATTGCCAACATGAACCGTAGTTTGCAAAGCTTGAGCTTCTTAATTTCCTGAGATAGTTGGTTAGGTTGTCATCTCAGAATATAGTTTCTTCGTTGAGCTTAAATAGGGTTAACTTTGAGGGAATACACTGGAAAGCTTGCTAAACACATGATCAAAAAAGGAATTTTTTGGACCTTTTTTATTCAAAATTTTAAAGAATGTTACAGATTTATAAGGCCAAGTTTGCCTTTATTGATAATATGGCCAAAAATGCACTGCATTCTATGCTCGAGAGAATTTAGCCCCATTTATATTAGCCAAATGGTATGATCTGTTGCCCAAATTCTTCTTTATTATGTACGGACCTTCACAATTTGGACCCAAGGTTCCTTTGCTGGGTTTGTGAGCTCCAAGAACGATGAGTCATAGTATAAGGTCACCTGGTCTATAGCTCTAAGTTTAGACCTTTCTATTATAATATCTTGCAATCCACTCCTGGTAAATTGCAATTCTGAGGCAAGTCGTGTCTCTTAGTTCTTCAACGAGGTCAAGACTTGTAATGAGCAGTTGATTATTTTCCTCTGGATTGAAAGTTACTCTTTGGTGTGAAGTTACTTCGTATTCTCTTGGTATCATTGCTTTAGATCCGTAAACCATTGAGAAGGGAGTCTCTCTTATAGTGTTGTGAGTTGTGGTTTTGTAGGCCCATAGTACTTTTGGCAGCTTGTTTACCTATGCTCCCTTCTCGGCCTCTAATTTTGTTTTCAAGATATGCTTAATGATCTTGTTCACAACCTCGACTTGCCCGTTGGCCTAAGGATGGTCTACTACTGAGAAGCTCTTTTCAATCCCAAGGTTGGTATAGAAATTAATGAACTACTTACTAGTGAATTGAGTCTCGTTGTTTGTTACGATTTGTTGGGGAACCCCAAATCGACAAATGATATTACTCCAGATGAATTTTTCAATCTTGGAATTTTAGTCAATTCTTTTGGTTTAGCCCACTTGGTAAAATAGTTGACGGCAACCACCGTGTGCTTGTAATTTCCATGACCTGTAAGGAGAGATCAGATCAGATTAATGCCCCATATCACGAAGGGCCAAGGGCTGACCATTTGTTGAAGACTGGCTGGAGGACCCTAGGGAACTTTGGAGAACCTTTGACATTTATCACACCATTTAACAAGGTTGATCACGTCCTTCTTCATGGTTAGCCAGAAGAAACCTTGTTGGAGTGCTTTTTGAGCTAGAGATAGCCCTTCAACATGATTTCCACAGTGTCTGGAATAAATATCCTTAAGGATTACGTCATAATCAGGGCCGTCAATACATTTGAGGAGTGAAGCTGAAAAGCCTCTTTTATAGAGCATGGTATCAATAATACAGTACCTAGCAGCTCTAGCTCACATACGGTGTGTTTCAAACTTATTCTTTGGAAGCTCGCCATCTTTTAAATATTTCATGATTAGGCTTATCCACAAGTTCTGGGCCATAATGGCTACTGTTAGAACATTTTTTTGCTTGATGCTCAATGATGGAAGAGTTTCCACCAGGATTGTGTTAGTCTGATAGGTGCCCTAGGGCCATTGTGTTTGAGCTCTATTGTATCTATGACTGTACATTCTATATTGATTTGATAATAAAGGTTGATCATTCATCTTATATTACTTTCATTGTGCATTGCATGTTAAAATGAAGTCCATGGTGGGAAGTTATTTTATTCAATCAATTCTATAAGGGGTTATAGAATTGTAAGGGTGATTGTTAATGATGTAAACTTATGCACTAAAATGACACTAGTCAAGATCTAATAACTAGGCATTATTAGATCTGTTGAGACTAGACGCTGGGGTATTTCTCATATGATGAGCA
>JANHAO010006764.1:0-20925 GCA_026873985.1 Saraca asoca
CATCCTTTTAGTCTTGGCTCTAGTCATGGGACCTCCAATTCCATGCAAGGGATCTTTAGGATGCTTGGTCAGATCTCTATCACTAATTAACCAATTAAAAGAGACCACATGTCAACTTTCTAATGGCTGAAAGATTTTAAAAGTACAGTTGTCATCAACCTTTTGATAGATAATGACAATTGTAGACAATTGCCAAGATTCATCTTGTGCTGCTATGTGATTGCTAGTAACCATTTGGTCACACATGATGCTCATGACCAACCTTGCTTGTTTTCTTGATTACGCACTAGACCACCATAATTCATTATTTGTCATATGAGACCGAATATTTACTAATCTTTTCTAAATGTGAATGACAACTATTAGTATAGATATCCTAGAGACAATCAGTTGTAATGATATGAATACTATGTATCTTAGCATATTTAATAAACATGATGTTTTGGCCTCTTTATTAATTTAATTTTAATATATATAATTTTAATATATATTTTATATGTTTTGATATATGTATGTTATATTGGATAGAGTCCTTGAAATAGGATTATGTATAAATTATGATATATAAATTCATCTTAAATATTATTATGACATATAAATCCAATTTAGATATTACTACATATTACTCTAGCTTTGGCGTCTTCTTCATCTAATTTTCTAAAAACTAACTAAACACATCCTTATTAACCAAAATAGCAGAAGTTGCTTCAATTGTACTCAATTTGGTATTGATCAATATGAGTTAGATCATTCTTTACAGCAATAGATGATTCATCTTGCAGCACATCTAAATATTTAATTGACAATTTTTTTTAAATTAATAAATTGAAATAGAAAAAATTTCATGAGAATTTTTTTTATACTGTACAAAGTGGTGACAATTCATTGTTTAACTTTGGAAAAAAGTTCGAGGGTTCAGGATCATAATCTTATAACCAAGTCAAAAATAAATAAAAAAGTTCCTATTACTCAAAAAGAAAATCGTGAAATGACACATTTAGTCAATTAGGATGGAAAAAACCTATAACCCAAAATAAAATTATCCAACAACAATTCAAATCTAAATAATAAAGATTAAAGGAGTCATGGTAAGCGATTAATAGAAATAGTTAGGGAAGGATTGAATATAGATTAAAGAAGTCAAGGTGAGAGGTTAACAAAGATAAATTGTAGAAGGATTTATATAGGCAATTAAATGAGAAATTAATGTGAGAAAAGGAAAAGAAATATTTTAGCAAAAAAATGAAATGTAATTAGCTCTCTATTTTCAAGAATATAGAAGGAAGATAAATGAGAACTCCATTAAGAGATTCATCAAACTCCAACGAATGATATTCAAATAAATTGATAAATTGACAAATAATGCACAAATAACAACACAAAGAAAGATATTATTGATAAAACTATGAAAAAAAAAAGATGAAAAGGAAACAATTTCTAATAGAAATATTTGAGAAAAAATTATTTTAGCAGGAAGAAAAATATTAAATTCAAGAATGTGTGAAGAAGATGAATAATAACTCTATTAAGATATTTATAAATCCTAACCAATAATACCAAGATAAACTAATTAGTTGAAAAAAAAATCGACACAAATAAAAACATGAATGAAGAGACTACTAATAGAATTAAGAAGAATGATGGAAATGAAACAATTCCTACTAGAAAATCTTCACACATTTGAATATGAGGAACTAACAATTAGATTTGATACCAAGTAGGGTAACCAACACCACTGCCTCAAACATTGCCATCCAAGCATAGAGAAAATATAAAGAGAAAAATAGAAAATGAAATATATACTAATTTTGGATTTGGATCCTCTTACAACATAGATAGCAAGAACACACAGACTTATATAGAGAAGGAAGCTACAACACATGATCTCAACTAAAAAAGGAAAAAAAATGAATAAAAATGGAAGAATTTCTCATAATTATAGAAATTATCATTTTCAACTTCTCGAGCAACAACACAGGAAGTTAGATTAAAATGGCTAATTAGAACTAAAGAGCATTAAGTTTAAAAAAAAAAACAAAAACAAAACATCTACATTATATTTATGAATGAATAAAATTCCTCACCCAATGAAAGTAAAGGAGAGGAAGATTTTCCTAATGATCATTGAAGAAAAAGTGACTATTACTATTGTTAAGATCTCAAGTAAATGGCTATTCATTCTTCATTTAACTCTCGTTGGCTTCCAAAAATAAGACAAGGAAGAGTTGAATTAGGAAGTGGAATTTTTGGATAGTGTAAATAGTAAGCATTCTGATTAGACTAAAAACAAAGCTGCCAATCAATCAATTAATCATATAAAAATATAAAATTATTTATGCTTTGTTTTAATCTTAATTTAATTGTTAGTCTCTTTGTATGTTTTTTTATAAAAAGTGAAACTCACATGCTCTTTATTTGTAATACTTGGAGAGTGAAGTTCACTCGTCAATTTAAAACATAAAGCATTGCTAAATTTCTTTAAGAAGGTAACATATGTACAGATTATATTCTACTTTTAGAGACTCTAAGTTAAATTAGGTAGGATATGAAATTAAAACTAAAGATTAATGTTATGAAAGCAAAAAATTGGATTCTGGAATAAAATTTTTCAAAGGGAAGATAAACAAATTAAAATGAAAAAACAAGAAAAAAATGACAAAGATTAAAGTGCAGATAGGGGCTACTGCTATTCATTTGTTGCGTGGAAACGAGTTTGGTGAACATACTTAAGGAGTGATGCAAAGGGTTAAATTGGCATCTCACCTAACATAATAGATAGTATATAGTATATATCATCTATAATTTACTTCATTTACTCATCTTTATGATAATTTACAAAAAAAGTTGTTTCATAATTGAAAATTCAATTTAAATTTCTCCTTTTTTGACATTGTTTGGCTAAAAGTAGATGATAAGGTGTAATTAGATCCTAAGTTATAATTATTTCCCTCTTTCATATGAATCCAAATACACATGCATGCATAAAACATTTAGCAATATTAATGTTAAATTTGGATGCATTATTATTTTATGTGATATCTATATTAAACTTTTGTGATAAGAGAGATTTTAATAAGATAATTTCATCTATCTAATTATATATATTTTAATTAGAATTATGCTCACGATGAAAGTCAAAATTCTTGAAAAGATTATAGGTTGAGACTAAAAATAGTACTTTTATTTCATCTATATTCTAAATTGATGTATTTGTATATGATTTGAAATTAAATTTTATTTGTATCAATGTTAGACTATAATCATACACTTATTAAATATCTAATTCTTTTTATAAATATAATCTTGAATAAATTGAACCCCTTTATAATATTAATAAATGGGTACTTGTAGTTTTAAAATTTGAAATTGGATCCCTAAAATTTATAATCATTTCTAATAGCATCTTTACCATCAAGATTTCATTAATTATTAATAATGTGACAAATATTTTGCTGACTAATTTTACTTAATTTAGAATTGGGTCTCTAGAGTTTAAAATAGTTTCTCATTGGATCCTAACCATTCATTTCATTTCTTTTTTTTTTCTTTTTATTTTTCTTCCCTTTCCTGAATTTATTATACTTCATTTAAAACTCTATTTTCATTATAATAAATACTTAATATGTATTAAGTGACTCTCAATTTTAATGATAGAAAATTTAAAACTTATATTTAGTCATTTTACTTAATTTATATGAACTACGTACAATTATAAATTTAGTTTTTGTCAATTAAATGCATCATAATGTATTTTATTTGATAGTACATTAAAATTGATATTGTAATTTTATTTGCTTAAATTCTAAATTAATAGTAAATTAAATTCGGTGTTGTATTTTTATTTATACTAAAAACATTTATAACCACACATTTCTTTTCTTTCCTTTTTCGACTTTAGTAATTATTATAAAAATATTTATTTGTGTCTAATGTTTTAACTTGTTAAACTATTTTAATAACTATTATGAGAAAATAAAAAAATTATTTTCTATTTATTTTTTATAATAATTATTAAAATTACTAAAACTAATAACTATTAAACTATTTATTTTATAATAATTACTAAAAGAATATAATAAGTTAAAACTTTAAAACAAATAAATATTTTTATCATTATAATTACTAAACGGAATATATTCTTTTTCTTAATTGAATATTTCAAATTCAAAATTTATGTTTTTTATTATTTCACTTGTTAAATTATTTTAATAATTATTATAAAAAATAAATAAATTATTTAAAAATTGTGTAAATATTTTGATGGACCATTTATTAAAATACAATTTTAATAATAACTATTTTAGATATAAATAAATTATTATTGATTGTTATTTTAAATTTTGAAGTATTATTTATTTTAACTACCAAATAATTATTTAATTCACTTTATAACCCAATCTACATTTCAAGTTTTATTAATTGTTATTAAAATTTTATTTAATTAGATTTCAAAATTTATAAAAACATATTTAAAATTCTATTTTTATTATATTGAATATCTAATATGTATTAAATGTATCTTAATTTTAATAAAACAAAATCTACAACTTTTGTTTAACCATTAGAATTAATTTATAAAATGAGTAGTAAGGATCTAATTAAAAACTATTTTAAACTATAAGAACTTAATTCCAAATTTTAGTAAGCTTACTCAGTAAATTGTTTATCACATCATTAAAAATCAAAAAAATTCTCAAGATAAAAATCTAATTAAAATTATTTTAAATCTTGAGAACCTAATTCTAAATTTTAAAACTACAAATACTTATTTTAAAAGATTTGAAACTATAGAAATCAAAGTATAATTTAATCTATAATTTTATATGTTAAATTATAAAAATCTCTTATTAGACTAGTATATAAATAAAGTCAACAATAGGGTTTTGATTTAAAAATACTAGCGTTAATTTGCCTATATGTGGAGTTTCAATAAATTCTTGTTCAAGAAAATTTCTTATTATTTTGTTTTCAAGATAATGAAATTATTTTATTTGTATATATGTGGAGTTTCAATGGACTTTAGCCCACAAATATAGGTAACAAGTGGGCCACACTTACTTATCACTTAGCAGGCTAGGCCTAATTAATTCGTAGACTACCCAGAACAGCTTTTGTGGTTTTTTTGTTTTTTTTTTTTTTGGCCCTCTCAGTTCTTAGCTGCTCAGCACAGGCTAGTACTCACCGCTCTACAGCCGCAGGAACACCGTTGCATCTCTCCGTCGCCGCCATCAGCAATTACATTTGCTCCTCTTACAAGATATACAGCTTCTCTTAGGTTTCCTCTTTGCTTATATCATCTCTCCCGGGCATAAATTGACTAGTTTTATTAGTTCATGGATAATCGATTTTGCCTTTTTTTTTTCTTGGCTTGTAAAACTGTGGTAATATGAATTAGTTTTGCGTTGATATACTTGTATATTGATGTTTCTTTGATTCTGAGTTGTTGTTTTCCGTTTCACCATTTGAGGTTGTACTGTAATACTGTGGTAACTGGAAATTTCAAACTTGAATTGTCAATTTCTTTTGGTGATTGCAGAAAACAAGTAAAAGAAGAAAAGAAAAATGAATAAGGATAAGATTTTCAAGCTAGCAAAGGGGTTCAGGGGGAGAGCAAAGAATTGCATAAGGATAGCTAGGGAGAGGGTGGAGAAGGCCTTGCAATATTCCTACAGAGACCGTCGCAATAAGAAGCGTGATATGCGCTCTCTTTGGATCCAACGCATTAATGCGGGCACCCGCCAACATGGTGTACGTTCTGTGAATCCTCCTTCATCACTCTCCTTTTGCCTAATTTGACTTACTTAAACCATATTCGATAAGTCTCGTGTTTTATTTGTAAGGATATAGGTTTCCTTAGCTTTTCTGCCTGGAAATGTTCCTGTTTTCCCAATTCTTTCATGTTTTACTATATCAAAATCACAACAATCCCAAATCAAAAGTAAGGATATCTGTTGTTTATTCTCTTGTCAATTGCTTTTACAAGTAACTTAATTAGTTTCATATGATGCGAGCATTAAGTGATGGGAAAATTGAAGAAAGGGTTTTCTACTAATTAATTGAATTTCTTCGATTGATCATCTGATGATATATGGGAGAATTATAGAAAGTGTTCCAGAAAACCCAAATGAGTGTAGACAATGGATTATTGCCAACTGATTGCTTTGATGGTTGAATTGATCATAATAGTCGAATTCTGGGTTTCTGCATTTTGATATCCATTTTGGGTGATTAAAACTTTGTATCCTCCTGCAAAAATGTTTCTTTGATAGTTTGCTTTTTGTTTCAAGTGGGGGTTTGAATTTATGAGCTTTGCTTCTCCATGTAATTGCATTTCTCTCCTATTTTTATCTTGGTAATTAGAGGAGCTTATAAAACTATTAACAATTGAGTCATTATATGCTTCAAGTCATATCTGTTCTGATATTTTATGGCTGTTTCACATAACAAGAAAAATATGCCTTCTGTGATGTGTGTTTACTGTCATTAGTCAATAACAAATGATTCACCCATCTAGCTTGTATTGTAGCTATAATTTATTGTCATTGTCCAGGCAAGCCTTTGTAAATTTTATTTTGACAATTGGTTTTTGGGCAATTAATTACCAGGTTAATTATGGGAACTTTATGCACGGGCTGATGAAGGAGAATATCCAGCTAAACAGAAAGGTTTTGTCAGAGCTATCTATGCATGAGCCATACAGCTTCAAGGCTCTGGTAGACATATCTCGAAATGCATTTCCAGGAAACAAGAATGTTGTGATTCCCCCGAGAAAGGTGGCCGTTTAAAGCTCTTGGCATTTTAACAATCTTTTGAAGCTAGTTTGTAGCAAAATAATTAAGAATATTTCAAGTGGTGTATGTGCTATGCAATTACTAACAATTTTGTGGCTTGTAATTCTGATCATATTTTATTGAGTTCTCTTTTCTTCCTTTTTTTTTTTTTCCACCTTTGATTTCCCTTTCCTTACTTTCAGTGTTGGTAATTCCACCGATGATGGTGCTTTTTACCTAACCGAAATCCCATGTAATAATTGGTGAATACATTTTTACGCAGATTGCTAACCTCCATCTTTATGCAGAGATTTGCATCTTTCACTTTTTTTATTTGAAAAAAAAAACCCATTCACTTATAGATAAATTTGAAAGGGTTTTAAGTATTTTAATTGGGACACAAGTTTCTAAAGTCTAGTAGATAAATTTGAAGGATAATTTTATTGAAAGTTCAAGTTTTTAAATGATTGAGTATTTTCGTTATTAAATTGTCTTATTTTCGAATTTCAAATTAAATGAGTCTCAAATCTCCATAGAAAGGCAATCTAAATGTTAAAAACATTTAACCTCTTAAGAGAGTAGTCTCTCTATTACACATATCCTATTAGATTGATGGGTAGAGATGGGGAGTGATTATGACTAATTGCAAAGAGTGAGGTAATTTATTTCCTAAAATTAGTCAAACATGAATCAGTTTTTTTAAAAGTCATTTATATTTAATGAATACAATGATGACTTTTTCACAAATACAGATGAAGACATTATAAATTCAAATAAGTTTAGGAATGCATCGCATAATACAAACAATTAGATTATTTTTAGGTAACATGAAATTCATTTAAAAATGACGTGTGGAAGTCTTACTAATTTAAAGATGTATTTATGACCATTTGTAGTGTTGAAGTCTTTGCTGTATACATCTTGCAAGAAAAAGCTTTGTCAATTATCAGGTAAAGACAGGAGCTCTTGTAGCAGCTTAATTTTGGACTTCTTCCATTGAAAAATCTACAACAGATTATAATTAAAAGGCTGTAGTATCCAGAATTATGTTATAATGCATCATTTTAACAAATTTAACAAAGAGGCCATAGAGAAGCAGAGAAGCTTTCAGTACACGTCTTGATTATTTTATACATGCCAATCTCAAGCAATTTGACTTGGCTTCATTACATATGTCTATTACCAAGAGTTCATTTCGCGCTTACTAACAAGACGTCAAGCAAAGTTTTATTGTTCTTCAAGACACTTATCTATCATAATGAGACTTGAATCTCATGATTTTCTGGTGGCAATTGCACAGCTTGCTCCTCATGGAGAAGGAACATGATCAAAACAATAATAATATTGGTGAAGGTATCTGAAAAAATGCCTCAATACTTTGTAACATTTGTGGTCAACCCAAACCCAAATGGAAATAGAGGGTCATAATGTCTGTCACCAACATTCATAGGGAGCTGGTCAACTGTCTTGAACCAGGTTCTTGCCAACTTGCCGGTGAATCCATAGTCACCAAAGAGAAGGTCGGCAACACCTTGTCCTTCAGTCCCAGGAAGCCATGCAGCCACAAGTGCATCTATTTTTGAAAGGTATGGTTGTATCACGACGGGACGGCCAGTGATGAGAACAACCACACATTTGACGTATCCACAAACGTTGTCGATGGTGCTTGGACCAGGATCAGCTATTGTCAGATTCGTACTGTCACCGGATGTTTCTACGTAAGTGTGTTCGCCTACAACTACTATGGCGTACTCCAAATTGCTGGACCTGACAAAGCTGGCATCAGGATTCTCATTGTAGACAAGCTGAGTTTCAGGATCAACAGTTTGTTTCACAGCATCAAGGATTGTGGTACCTGTTGGGCACACAAACAAATAGAAATCCATCAGGGTATTTTGTGATTATCTTACAATGAACTTTTGATGAAAAGCCAAATGTGCTGTTTGATAGAAATGCTTTTCATGTCATCCCACAAGTTTAAAAGCCAATTCAGAGTGGCTGTTTTTGACATCCAAATAGGGAAATTACATGACATGAAATTCTGAGTGCTGGGAAGCATGGATTCTGACATGGACATAGGACATGATACAGATACAGATACAACAACATGACAAGGTCTAAAAAACATTGGACACAATTCAGGGATCCTTGGCTTTACCTACTGTGAGATCATTGCCACCAAGACCCTGCCAGGTAATTGTCCAGCCTCCACATTGGTAACCCAAATTGTCAGCATGACTTCCAGCAACTAGTATTTTTGCAGCTTTTTTAGGAAGGGGAAGCAATGGCTTCTCAGAAGGTTTGCCATTCTTCAGCAGCACAAGTGATTTCCGCACGGCTTCTCTTGCCAGCTCTCTGTGTTCCTGTTTGGGACAAAGCACCTGATTAAGAAACTTACTCTTCCAACTTGAAAGAAATGGATAGAGCATTCAACGACATATATTCAAATTACATATAAAAGAGAATCTGAGAATGCACCTTACTACCCAGTTGGTTTGCCAGGCTTAGATCAGCCAGTGGGTTTTCAAATAGGCCCATGATAAATTTAACTCTCAAGATTCTCGCCACAGCATCATCAATCCTGCTCATTGGGGTAATATTGTTTTTCACTTGATAGGTTAGGTCATCAATGAACTCAGTAAAGTTGTAGGGAACCATGATCTGCAGGATAGTGATACAATTTATAAATGATAACTAAAAAAATCAAAAATAAATCTCCAAGTTGAATTAACATGGCCTTTTTTTTTTCCTTTTTTCATTCTTAATGACAGTAATATGTACCATATCTACCCCGGCACCAACACTAGCTTGAACAGAGTATGAATAGTTAGCATGAGGAGGAGAAGTAATCCTGTCAATGCCCTGCCAATCTGAAATGACGAAACCCTGTAAAACGCCAAAAGAATATAAAATCATGTCATGCATCGTCACTCATTCGTTTCATCTAACTTGTTTTCTGAAAGTTCAAATCTACTTTGGATAATTTAGAAATAATCAGTCAATCCATAGTTGTAAATTTCATTACCCTGAATCGCAGTTTGTTCTTGAGGTAACCAGTGACAAGATCATAATTGGCATGCATCTTCTTTCCATTCCAGCTAGAGTAGGAGACCATTACTGTTGCAACACCCTTGACAATGGAGTCATAATATGCAGGCATATGAATGCTGCGTAATCCATTGTAACTGATCAAAGTGTTGTTCTCATTGATACCCTTGTTTGTGCCACCATCTCCTACAAAGTGCTTGGCACAGGCTGCAACCTTGTTCCTAGTAACAAGTAATGAAGAAGGGAAATTGTTATTTGAACTATCTGGAATATATTTTGAAGTAGCTTAAGAATGCCCAGTGTGAGTGTATGTGTGTGTTTCTGGATGAATCTGCAAAAAACAATTTAGAGATGATATCCAATCTGGAAATCTGCATGTGTTTTATCGATTGAATGCTCAAGCAAAACTACAGACCTAGTATGCAGAAAACCATTACTAGTAAAGTTTTGATGGCCATAGAAAAGCAAAAAGAATTATAATATGACCCAGAAAGGGGAAAGAAAAGTTTAAATCTTACTTTCCAGCAACATAGGGAACTCCCTTTCTGGAATTGCCAGGGATGTCTCCTTGCAAACCAGGTATAATCTCAGTCATTGTTCGGACAATCTTAGGGTCTTCACTGTAGCTTTCATAGCATCGTCCCCATCTTGGATCTCTGCAAACCTGCAATGAATAGACAATCAACGTATCAGGACACAGGATTAATGTTTGTGTGATCTGAAGAGCAAAATTAAGCAAATGCTTAATTACCGCAATACAAGGAGCAAATGCATATTGAATTCCAGTAGCTCTAACTTCGAGAGCAGTCGCATCTCCAATCCTTTTAATGAGCAGTGGATCCCTGATAAACAGTAGATTTCCTTATAAATATAGCGGTTAATTCAATCAAGCAAGTGGAAATTGCTTGTGGATAAAGATAACAACAGAAGGTTTCATTTCAAAGGGCTCAAAACCCCATATGCCTACACAACCTAGATGCATCACATTGTTGAGTTTGAATATTTAGTGTTATTTTATCCCGATCCCGACTTTTTGGCATAAATCTGATTTCTGTCTTGATAAAGGGCAATCAACTGACGGCTTTACTGAAAATCTAAAGATTTTGAGACTTAGCTTCCCTTGCATTACTTCATGAAGATTTAAAAAATCAAGAATAAATCAGCAAGGGACATCACTACTCATTTCAGCTCATTTATACTTGCCTGGTCACTCCCAGCCCAACATTGTGAGGGAAAATGGTGGCATTGTAGACATTATTGTGCCCATGAACTGCATCTATCCCATAAATCATGGGAATCCCAAGGCGGGTAGACAAAGCTGCATTTTGTATCTCATTCACCATTTCAACCCAAGTCTGAGCTGATGCCTTTGGTGCAGGCACACTGCCTCCACCACTCAGCACACTCCCTGCCCACCACATCAGACAAAGATGTAACTTACGAAATTCGGAAGAAAATCATGATAAACGAAAAATCATAAGATTTAAATCATTGTTTACCAATGAAGTACTTCTTCATCACATCAGGTGTGGCGACACTCCGTTCAATCTGAGTCATTTGGCCTATCTTTTCTTCTAAAGTCATTCGCTTGAGCAAATCTTTGATTCTAACATTCGGTGGCTGTTTCGGGTCTTTATACCTCAAGTATTCTGCTTGTGAAATAGAAACCAAGCAGCACAAGAGCAGAATACCCATGATGGGTATTGAAAATCTTCCCATTTTAATACCTGATTCTGTATGCAATCTGGAGATTGAAGAATATGTCAGATAACTGTTGAAAAAACAAAATCCACAAAAAATCTGAATCAAACAGTTAAACGGCAATAGTCGATTCCCTCAAAAAGGGAGCATCAGAGACACAGAAGAAATATAAACTTAATTATGACAATGACACAACTAGAATCCCATATAACACCAGCCGTAGACGGACCAAAAGAAAAACGTGTGCTTTAAAAAGCAAGTGAGCAACAATGGCATATAGCCAAGAATGAAGGTTAGCAAACATGGAACTCATTACTCACATGAAGAACTGAGCTGAAAATCTTCACGGGCTTGAACAGAGGGAGGGAAAGATCAAAACTTTGAAGTGGTTTTATGGTTCTGCCACTAAGCAGTGAGCGAGCTGCTATATATAGATATATATATACAAATAGGCAACCAATGAATGACACGTTGTCCTTAACATGTGTTTTTAATTACATTTCCCCTTTGATCATTACATTATAACATAATCATAGTTTGATTTTTCAAGCAACCTATAAGTCGGTGATTCACTCAAACAGGACAGAGTAATATTTATTCAAAATATCCGACCGTTATATTTTGGTCTTTTTTCGTGAGCCGTAGTGTAGCCAACATTTTAAATCATTAAGGCTAATGGTATATTATATTTATTTATATTTTTATTTTGCTGAGAAAGCCAATTTCAACCACATCCATATGGTGTGATGGGATCACGACTCTCAACTTTCAAGGCGATCCATGTGCAGGTATCCGTTAGTTCCCTCCCTTATCATCTGCTGCTTTCGTGCATTGATTTGCTCAATACCGCTTTTTCTACAATTCTTTTTGTTTTTTTATGGAAAATATTTTTATTTATTTATTTAATAAATTTATAAAAAAAATTTTAATTCTATCAAATGATTTCTTTAATAGAGGGAGTCTATCATCTTCTTTATTATTATTATTATCATCATCATCATCATCATCATCATCATCATCATCATCATCATCATTTAAACTTAATGAGAGTAATTTTCAGTAGAAAAATCTTCACATGTCTATTTATATTCTCACTCGAAAAATAAAAAAAGTCATAAATTATAATGACCACAAGAATTTGATAGAATTATACAAGTATTGCAAAGCTATAGTTAGTTTTCTTCCTTTGAATTTCATTATAACACTGTCTTGCTTAAAACTACCAAATTTACACATATGTTCTTTGTCAAAATAATATAAATTTTTATTTATTTATTCTATAAAGAGAGAATAACTATGTCTGCCAAAGAATAATTTTTTTAATGGAGAACTTTAATTTAAGTAATATCCAATATTTTTTGAAAGCTCTATTTTTGTTTATATCCTAATCTCGTTTTTAAGTATGAATAGATTAGTCATCTTTACTGTCGAAAAAATATATTTTTTATATTCATCTCAATATAATATAATTTTTCGCGTAGAAAAGTTGATGATGCAATTGCATGATGACCAGTTCCGTGGTTGAAATGGAGAATGTGGCACACATAACAATTTCTTAGTGGAAGAAATAAAAAAATAATAATAATGTCCCACTTTCCAAGACGTGCCCTTTGGTTTACTTTTGGTGGCGGAATTCCATTTCGTCCGCCAAGGTCAAATTCTACCGTCGGACATAAGCTCACAACTAATAAACAATGCTCATCAACATCGTTGCACCTAAATCATCTTTTCTAATTCCAACGTTTATATATTATTTTTTCGTTAATTTATATTTACATGCATAACACAAATTAAAATAACTTGATTATATTTATAATTATGAGAAGAAAAAATTCTTATATATATTAATTATATAACATATTTTTACTCTTGTTTAATTAAATAAAATCATTTAAAATTTGTACTTTTTATTTTAAACATTGAAATATTCAATTTTTGAATCCCACAGAAATTATAAATAAACAATAATATTGATAAAGATACATGTTCAAACTCGAATTTAAAGTGCCTGAAAAATTAACATGTATAAGTAGCATTTTGGTTTCCAAAATATTGCTCTACCCTAACCATGATATATAAGAATATTTCTAGTACGACAATTTTAGTATTATTGTTTATTATCTCCTAATTTTTTACATCTATTCGATTATGATGTCAAAACATTTTACTTATTAAAAAATATAGGACAAAGTAATATTGGGATTAAAAATATTTCCACAAAGAAAGTACACCCAGTTGTGTTTACTTCCTTCCCATTTTCAATTTCAAATATGTTTCCACAATGTTCAGTCCACAGAGTTCCTTCACCAAAGGCATGGTTGCAGGGACCTGCAACTGAAATATTGAATCAGTTCGATCAATATTACTCCATAAGAGAAGCTGTTTTCTTGCTTCTTTTATGGCTGCTCTTGTAGCACAGTGAACCGAAGCTGCTAGAAGCAATGGTGGCTCTCCGGAAGCTGCACAAACAAATTAAACATTTTGTTCTTCATATAATATCATCATCAAGAGACCAACATATGTCAAGTTTTCACATTTTAATCAAGAAAATAGTTTAGTATCACGAGAATGTAACATTAAGAAATGACAAATCATACCTTTTGAAGAAAGAATTCGTTGCTGGTGATGGCCACTGTTGAGGATTTCAACATTGAACTGTTTAGGTATAGTGTCTATTGTAGGGATTTTGTAGTTCCATGTGCCGTCTGCCAAAAGTAATCCATCAAGATTGTTTTCGTATTCTTCAAGCATGAAGAAACCCAACCCCATCACAAAAGCTCCTTCAATCTGCAAGATATGACTCTCTTTAGTTATCAACAGGATCTTTCTCAACCTAAGCTGACAGTTTTAGGTATAACCGAGAACCAATCCATCCCTTGTGCATTCCTTGTGAGAAACAAAACATCATGCAACAGAATGTAAATGATCAGGCTAATATAAGTCACAGCAGAATAATTGAACACTGAAGTTGAACTTGAGTAGCACATAGAAATCTAAAAAATGCTAGTTTCACTTCCTAGCATGCACAACCCTGCTTAAACTTACTTAGTAAAATATGAGTTAAATCGACCCCATTTATTTTAATATATGCAGTCAATTTTTCCATGTGTGTAGGTGTGAGATGGTTGTGGACAGTAGGAAGTGCAGGTCTCACACTCATTGAAATATTGTCAAATCACCTGTCCCAGATCCACAGCAGGGTTTAGACTCTGTCCACAATCATAGATAATATCTGTTTGCAAAACTCTGGTCTCTCCAGTTAGAAGATCTATCTCCACCTGCAAAAGCATTATTTTTGTCAAGTTGGTTCAGTTATTACGTAACCAAATGACCAGAGCAGCAGTAGAATTTCATAAAGCTTGAAATTACCACCTTGATTTGAGATGTGCACTTGGCCAACAGTTGAATCAAGAAATAAACTTACCTCACTTACTGCAGCTCCATAATTTAGGTAATTCATGGAAGTAATACTAGGGACATAATATGAAGTCGCTGATAAATTCACAGCTTGCATGTGTGCCTGCATGTTGACACGTTGTAACTTGTAAGCTGTAATTAGAGTTATCACATACAAGGTGACAAGACCATGCAATACTTCAGTACAGAAAGAAAAAGAATAACGGAATCTCCTTCAAGAGGAGACTCGTTATACATTCCAATTAAGAGCTCTTTGATTGAATCAGTAGCAGCTACCTGAAGAATAAGTGTCCGCCAGCTGATCGAGCCAGATTCCTCCTGTAGCCTCTTTTTGAGAGGCATTAACCTCTCAACCAAGATATTGCAGCTAAGCCTAACCGCTTCACAACTTGACTCTGATGTGGTGCTCCCAGAAGTGAACCCCCCTTGAGTCAAGCTCAAGGTATCCGATTGTACAACCCGTACTTTATCCAAGAGGTCTTTGGCTCCATCACATTGGATTGCACTGAGAGCAAATGCAGCCATCTGTTTCACCTTTGTCCAGAGACCCTGACCAATTTCAATCCCACCAACTTCAACAACCACTGACCCATCCCACAAAATACTAGCTTTTCCTGGAGTCGGTCTGAGACTCACTTGATGCACAATTGGTATGCGAGATATGCCTCTTTTTCTCCAAATGTTAGTCCTGTTAAACTCTTTCACTTTATCTGTCCTCTGTTCATATCTTGCTGAAGCAGCTACCTTATCCCATATTGAAGGCAAGGTGTACTCAAGAAGTTCACCTGAAGAGCCCTCATAAAATGAACAAAGACTTCTGTATGTGTGGAGATTAATGCTTCTGACAGAATCTACATCCATTGAAAGTGCAGATGCTACATGTTCTATCACAGCTTCAGCAATATATGATCCCTGCACCTCCCCAGGAGCCCGCATTGCAGATCTACTAGGATGATTTGTTTTGCATACCTTTATATCAAAAGAAAGAGCACCCCAGTCATACTTTTTAAGTGCACTGACTATGTTATGTGGCATCACTGAACTTATATCCACAAATATCCCTGCATTGATCAATATCTCAAGTTCTAATGCAGTAATCTTCCCATTAGTCTTAAACCCCACACTGTAAGTTATCTTCATGGGATGCCTTCCTCCAGCCATTATCATATCTGTCTTGCGATTTAGATACATCCTGACAGGGCGGCGCAATTTGTGTGCCGCAAGTGCACATGTTGTGGCAGTCTGAAACATCTGAGTGTAAGTACTTGCACAAAACTACTATCCAAGGACTATATTATAGACTGTTAGTTGTCTAGTGATTTATCTGAAGAACTAGTTAACAAGGGAACTGAGTTATGAGAGAGGCCAAAGCAAATAATTATAGTCCAAAAAAAGTAGTACACGATTGAATACTTACAGATATGGCCTTAATGGCCTTCCCACCAAAACCTCCTCCAACCCTTCTTGTAATTACACGAACATTGTGTTCAGGAATCCCTAGGCATCTTGCTATTGTAGAATGTGTAAACTCAGGGCATTGACTTGAACTGTAAACCTTTATGCAGTTGTCTTCATCTGGTATGGCAAGTGCAGATTGTGTCTCTATGTAGAAGTAGTATTGAGACCCAAGTTTGATCTAGATTCACATTATTTACACAAAGAAAATGATGTCAAAAAGCTCCAAAATACTGAGAGCAAAGATGCATTTTAAATGTCAGATGAAAATTAATATGCTTTAACAATATCACAATTTCAACATTCATTGTCATTATTCAGAAGCAAGCCTATGCATCAGATCAAGAACCAAAACAAAGTTGTGAAAGGAGATGCAGAGGGTGCATAAAGTGGAATACTAAATATATTTTATGTACCTTAGCAGAAAGAATCTTGTGATCTGCTTCAGCCATTCCTTTTGATATATCACCAACTTGTCGTGGGTAAAATATAGAAGGAACCTCAAAAAAGCTAGATCTTTTAACAGCATCTTCCACAGACAAAATGGGTATTTCAAGATTTTCAAAATCATAATCAACCACTGCAGAGTTTGCAGCCCTATCTGCAAGTTTCTGAGTATCTGCAACCTAAATGAGACATCTGATGAATAAAGTGGAAGGCATTGAAGTATTAATACAATAGATGAAAAATGAGTCGATATGTTGCAAGACCAAAACAAGGAAATCAAGCACTCACCACAACGGCAAGACGCTCACCAGCACATCTGGTGATCTCATCTGCAAATAAAGGTTCAATACCAAATATGGTCTTAGATCCAATGTTCTCCCCGCCTATGGGAATGTCTTTACTAGAAATAATTGCGCTCACTCCTTCCAATTGCAATTCAGGTTTGAGCTTTATACTCTTCACCCGTGCCAAAGGTTTTGTACTACAAATAAAGGCTCCATGAAGGCAATTTGTTGGTGAAGGAATGTCGTCAACATATACAGCCTCACCTATATGATTTATTTGTAGAATATTGATAGTTTATCAGACACGGACAAATCAAATGCATGGAGAGTAAGAAGTAATGTCAATGTTTCAATCATAATTTTCACTAGGGCAATTTAGCTTGAAGGTAACAAGTGACATGAGGATTTAAATATGAATCCAGAACAAATTTGAATCAAAAGAGTAATTATAATCATGGTTGTCCTGATTTAGGCTAGATGGTAAACAGGTGACAACAGGATTCAAAAATAAGGATGTAAAATTGCTTCCAACAAAGAGAATTTGGGGGGTTGACAGCTATTTTGACTTAAAGGAACAAGATAATCAGTAACATCAGATATAAGACTTCTTAAAACCAAGAGAGGTGAATGCCTCTAGATGACAGAAAAATCTATGTTTACTACTTGCAATGTCAAAGAAAAAAAAAATGCAAAGAAAAGGAGGCTGATGGTATATTAATTTAAAATTTGATGGTATAAAACAAACCTGAAGCTTGTAATGCAGCTCCAGATTTCATCACTGGCTCACCAATGGGACTATATTTACTGCCCAATTGAAGGAGTTGTTTTCCAGATGATAGTAAAGTTGGAGTTTTGTCATGATGAAGCTGCTTATAATTCTCTTTCATTTCAGAAGTCCAAATGGATGACAAGCCAGTATACCCGTTTAAGGATCCACTGAATATTTCAGTGGGACTATCTATCAAGGGATTAAAGAACTCAAAGAGAAAACCAGCTGCCAAGCTTGATTGGTAAGCAGTTCTCGGAGTTCCCTCCTCAGGTGCAACAGTTGTTGTAATCAAGTTGATAGCTTCATATAGAATCCTAACACTTAGAAGCTTTCCTACTAGACTTTCCTCAACATTTCTCACTCTAATTGCATGATTACTCCCATAAGCACCTAAAGACAGCCTACAAGCATCTATCACTGTTCCAACAGAATCTTTGCTTGGAGACACCTCGGCAAAGAAAGCAGCATTTAAATAAGGAAGGGCATTTCCAAGGGGACGAGGAGCAGCTCGGTAAGTTTCAAAGAGGTATTTACTTGTGTGTTCAGAAGAAGCACTTTTATTGGACTCATAACTTGGAATTTTAATGCTTACCACTACACTATCCAAACCTAATGGTGGCCCTTCGAAAAACTCTTCTAATGTTAGCCATTCAAATGTTTTACCAGCCATTATGTGAACCATTGAATCAGCAGCCAGAAGTATTGTAGCAATATCTGAAGGAAAATGATTCTTTTGTGCCATCACTAAATTTCCACCTATACTGGCAATGTTCCGAATAAACCCAGAGGCAATTTTGCTCATATGATCGGCAATTTTCTCATATGTCATCTCAAACTCAGAGAGAGAGTCACATCCGCTGTCCTGTCTGAGAGCTTCAATAGCTTTAGATATTGTCACCGCTGCCCCAATTTCAATCCCTGTTGGACCCTTTACGATCTTTGAGAGCTCTGGAATGCCCCTTACATTAATATAACTATCATAGCTTTCTGTATCTTTGTAATAACCCATACCCGTATTACTAACAATCAGTTTTGTCCTGGTTTGAGGAAGCTGGTGTAATCCCAATAAGCTTTGAAGCTCCTTGAGACTGGCAGGACTGTGCCAACTTTGTTTTCCAGAATCCAAGAACACATGAGGCTTGATTTCCTTCTTTAAAAACATAGGAAACCTACTATTCTTATGATGGTCATACTGAGGCAGCCTATTAACCTTTACATCATTACTTTCTCCCTTTCTCCAAAAAGAGTTGAACCCCAAATCCTCAATATCAACATCAGCCGCAAAGCTTTTGCAGGCATCAGCAATGGAACGATATCCAGTACAACGACAAAGGTTCCCTGCAATAGCCTTTTCAGCCTCAGCAACTGTCACTTTTGAGAAACCAGAAGGAGGATCCGGACGATTGGTCTTCTGGGCATTGACAAGAGCCCCATAGAGTGAAACACACATACCAGGAGTACAAAATCCACATTGAGTGGCATGGAATCCTGCAATTCTTTCTTGAACTGAGTGGAACCCTTCTTTACTATTGCCAAGGCCTTCACTTGTTGTAATTGAACACCCATGTACACTGCACAGTAGCGTGAGACATGAACTTGCTGTAAAATCCTCAACTTGATCAAGTACAGGATCATATTTGGAGATTAAAACAACACAAGCACCGCAGCCACCTGAAACCAACCATGGTTACAAAAAATCAATACATAAACAAATCCAACTCGGATTCACTTCCTTCCTTAATGTTCATGAGAAAACAGACGGAAAATTATTCATATAGTCAAAAAAATAATTAAAACCAATGCAGTATTGTGTATTGCAAGCCCTCAAAATATGGTGATAATAAGCCAAGTTTCAATATCTAACACTTCTTATGGCTCAGTTTGTTAGCATAACAAGAACTCTCTCAGAGAATTGAAGTGTTCCATAAAAAGAAAGATACTTGCCATTAAATGTTAAAAGTCCTTACAGAAGCAAACCAACTTTCTAATAAGCCATTCTCTGGGATAGTAAAATCATTTCAAGGCCATATAACCCATTGAGGATTTCACCTAGCTTACATAAACAATTATGAAATATCAGATTCAGTTACAGATTGTATTCCCGATTTACGTCAAAACCAAAAGGCAAAGAGAGCGATCATTCATTATACTCATTATCAATCAATAGATACTCTATTAAAAGTCTAGAACAAAAGAAGAGAAAAAAAAAAAAAAAGGTCAAAACCCAAAAAAAGGAGAAGAATCTGCCCAAACCCTTGAAGGGACAAGCAGCAAAATACAATTGTAACACTGCATACTAACTAATCTAACAATAAAAAATTCCTAACAGAAAATCTGAAACCCTTGAAAACTAAGAAAGAGGCTCAGACTGACCTTCACCACAGCCAAGCTTAACACTCTTGAAGGGAGTCTGGGTACGCAAGAACTGCAGCAAAGTAGTTGATAGGTCAACGGTGCAGAGTTCAAACCTCTCTCCATTAACAGCAAAAACCAAACTTGCTGCTGTTTTCTTGTTCTCCTCCATTTTTGATAGCCACCCTACTTAAGCAAATAGCTTACTGATAAAAATACACTGCAAACTCAGCAGTGGCTCACAGTGCTGAGAATACTATTATCAAAGAAGAAGAAAGCCTCCAGATAAGTATGTCACCGTCAACAGAATTAATTCTATCTTTAATTAATATATTTGACTCTCTGACGCTATGATGTCTGCATTCTTTTTACTACACGATGATATTAAACGACAAAAATAATACTGTTTCACTGTTTCAACAGGTGGCAAGCTACTAAGATTATCTACAATGCAATGTGCTTATAAGAGTTGCTTAAGTATTTTTTATTAATTTTTTACTAGGTCCTATACTGTCACATCATTTTGTACTCCTTTAAGCAACTCAAGTAATTTTATCCCACAATGGTACAACTCTATCAAATTTCTTAAATGGGTCTCATAACTTATCTCACTTCTTTATATTTTATTATTTATCTTTATTTCAATTTAAAATATCTAAAATTATTTTAATTTAAAATATTT
>JANHAO010006765.1:0-20938 GCA_026873985.1 Saraca asoca
TCTTTTCCATTTATAACTTAATGTAACACAACTGTAGCTTGTAATTAATGCATGTAACTCCTCCTTCCTCTATAAATAGGATTGCCTTGTTAGAAAGGGGAGGCAGGAACTTTGTAAGCTGAAGCTCTGTTAAAATCACTTCTTGCACATTAATAAAATTTCCATCATGGACGTAGGATCCGATGCCACTTGGATTTAGCTGAACCACGTTAAACTTGTAGCTTCATTGTCTCTTCTTCCTCTCAGTCCATCTTTCCATGCATTCTAGAGATAGTATTGGTTCCCTGAACTCATCCCCTTTGGCTAAAGTTCGAGTCCGAATTTCATCATCAACACTATCTTTATCTAGTTGATCTTGTTCATGATCATCATTTTCTTCATTTTGACTCTCTTTAGAGGCTACAACATTTTGCATAGTTGTATGTTTCCATTCAATAAGAAAACTCCTATCTTTCATCTTGATAGCCATCAATTCATAATTAGAAGGATCATATATGATGCGTGACATATTTTTTAAAAGCAAGGCATTATTCTTTTCAAGCATTTGAACTACATTTAATGGATTTTGACTAATTCAGGCACATATAGAATATCATGAATGAGCTTTGTACCTAGGTGTCATAAATCGGTCTTATGAATGATTTGAAAAGGAAAACGTGCTCAGTTTGAAACAAAATTTTGTGAAAAATCAAGCATTGTGTGGAGGGGTTTTATGACTCAAATTTGGGAGCGATCCAACTTGTATACTATTTTTCTAATTATTTCCTTATTTCAAGGTATTTCTATAATTTTGGTATGGTTTGCTTGTCCAATGCAAATTGGAAAGCACATCGTCATGTTCCTTGCATTTTTAGCTTCAAGTCCATATAAGATGGCACAAAATCTCCACCCAGAGATATGAGAAAAGGCCTTATATTAACTCATAAATAATATTCATACTATTGCCATCTAGCATTTGGCTCAAAATGCTCTTTAGGGGGAAGTATCGATAGCTTGTTAGGGGCACATTGGAGCCTTGTCGAGTGCTCACTCGGGGCTCATTAGCACTTAATCTAGGGGTCTAAAGGAGAGTGTGTTGTCTTAAAGCCTCCTTTACACACTTTAATCCATGTAATGAGACATATATCAATAAAAAGGGGTTGTCGCTTTCCCTGCCTGATTGTCCTTTATCCATTATGCACTAGAGGCTACTTATGTGGAGTGTTCTTAAGGCTTAGTTGTTAAGTTTACTTGCATATGTTACCTTTAGACATATTATGCATATTTCACAATGCCTTGTCCATCTATCTAAGTGTGGCTTAAGTTTGTTGGAAGGGTAGCATGTTGGTCAAGAATGGCAACTATGCACCATATGATTTTGGCTAAAGAGCTACCAGCCTAGTGACATTTGGTATTAGAGCCTGGTCACTAGAGAGCAAATTAGGTGGCCACCCAAACTTGG
Source organism: Saraca asoca (assembly GCA_026873985.1). Taxonomy (NCBI): domain Eukaryota; kingdom Viridiplantae; phylum Streptophyta; class Magnoliopsida; order Fabales; family Fabaceae; genus Saraca; species Saraca asoca. The sequence continues at coordinate 1,442 of JANHAO010006765.1, forward strand.
CTTCACACTAAGCCTTGGCCTTGTTAAAAGCCCAAATTCTCACCAAACACTTAGTAGAGCAAGTAGGGAAAATGGATAGATAAGAAGACATGGTAGGGATGGTGGATCAGCTTGAGGGTCAGGTGGTGGTAGAGTTCTCAGCATGTCAATGTGGACAATTGGATTAGATTTAGCTCATCTAAACTTATAAAGGTTATGTGTAATATCCCTAAATATTCTAATAATAATAATAATATCAATTTTTGGTAATAAAATAAGGAAAATAAAAGTTTTGAAGGATTCAATGTTATAGATTTGAAGTTATGAGAGACTTGTATATAATAGAAATAGAAAATATGAAATTTTGAGGATTTATTTCTATAAAACTTTGAAAATACTGAGCTAGGGTTATAAATATTAATTGAGTATGAAATTAAAGTTATTATGAAGGTATATAATTTAACTAATTTATATTAAAATTTTGTGATAGTTGGAGATTAGCAAGTATATTAAATTTGAGTTCAAAATGGGAGAAATAGGAAGGTCACTAAAAAGGGAAAATGGTCAACTTGAAGTTATTGGAAAGTTGACCAAGTTTTCTTATTTTATCCTTCAATTAGTCAGCTTCCCTGCCTTTTTCCTTGGACATTAGTTTAATGAAGTCATGCAGACTCCTTCATCTTCTTCCTTAAGCGTCTAACTCTCTTCAGCTTCACTCTCTCTTTACAAGTAAGCTCATCAACTCTTATAATTATTTTCTCAAATTTTTACTACTGAATATTCTCTTCTTCCTCTTTAATTTAATAACAAAATCATGTTGATTCATTAAGTGAAACTTTATAAATGAATTTTTGAAATTTCTACTATTATTTACATCATTATTCAACCCATGAGTCAACATGGTTTTTCTAACATTTTAGAGCTTAAATCTATCAGATATAGCTAGTTTCTATTAAAATGAAATATAATCTAAATATATAAGATTAGTTGAAGAGAGAAATCTTTGGAAAAGTTTGGGAGCTAATAGACTCTTCTTTGTATTCTTGAAGAGCATAGACAGATTTAGTTTGTTTAGTTGTGCCTTTGTATTTCCAACTAGCAAGATGAATATTTCTTACCATTCTTGTGAAATAATGTATGATTCTTGATTGTGATCTATTGAATAAATGAAGATGGTTAATGAAAATAGGTTATATGATCGTGAGTCATGATTTATGATTAAATAGTTCGATCAATGAACTAATTAGTTGATTATTAAAAGGAATGGAATTTGTGTATGTTTGAGCCAATAAAACATATTGAAATTTTGAACTAAAATTTGATGATCTGAATTAACCTTCCCTGCCTTATTTTTTGATTCTAATCATGGTTGAAAAAAAGACTTCCAAAAGTTTTCAAAATTTAGTGAGTAGACTCACATTTTTAACTACATTTCCTTGAGTCAAATCAAGCTCTTCACAAATTACGATCATGCTCATCTTCTTTAGCAATTCTAATCATAATCCTGATCACATTTTTAGCAAATTTCATATTATTTAATTAATGTCTATTTCTATTAATTTATTCTAAATCCCTTAAATTATTTTTATAATGAATCTAAATAACTCAAACATAATAAATAGAGTCTATAAAAAAAATATGAATCCTAAGTTGGTAACAAGGAATGGAAGGATTATGTGTGCAAGAGTATCCAATGAATGAATTTATAAACCAAAGTGATTATGAGGCAAGAAAGTATGAAGATAATAATGAATGACTATGATTGTGGAAATGCAATTACTATGAGTAGCATTATGGTGTAAAGCCCAATGATGTACCCAAAATATTGAATAGTACGTGATTTTGTGATGTTATGATTATTGTTGGAATTGTAATCATTTGCAATAAATGATTATTTGGCTTAAAGCTTGTTTACGTATAAGAATGGGAATGAATTATTATATTTATTATGAATACCATGATTATATAAAGTGTGTTGGCATTTGTGAATTTATGAATGGTGTGTATGACACCATGAATAATATTGACATATGATCATGTGATATTGATGGGGTGTGATGGAGAATTATGAACCGGATTTTGGATCTGCTCATTCTAAATTGATGAGTGGGATAAGGATGGATTAGGAGGATAAGGCTAGGTTTGTACATGATAAGGTTGGATTAAAGTAATAAGAAGATTTACATTCCTGTTATGTAATATTGAATGGTTTGGAATCATTTGAACTATTGCAAAACATTATTATTTGATTAGAATACAAAGTGAGCTCAAATGTAGGCTAGTGGCTTTGAAAGCCTAACTTAGCACCATGTTCAAAAGTAATATAATTTAAGTTTCATCATATACAAATTTTTAATTATCAATGATTGCTTATGGATGATTTTATGAGAATTAGCTAAACAAATAGGTAAAAATACTTATGTTTGTACATGCTTTGCTATTTAATGAGTTCATAAGTTTGGTATGTTTTATTCACTGAGACCCAAACTCACTCTTCTATGAAATTTTTTTAGATTCTTAAATATTGCAAATCTCATTCTAGAAAAGTAAGATGGATAATAATGCAACAAAAATAACAACTAACATCTATACCACCATGATATCGAGTTTGTTAGGAAACTCTCAGATAAACATGCACTACACCATCATCTTGAATCTATCAGTATGTAAAGTTTTACATGATATAGAGATTATTCCACTGGAAGCACTAAATGTATTATTAATGATAGCCCTAGGATGATTTGACTCTTAAGGGTCAACCATCAAGTTAAAAGCTATTTTGCTATATTTTGAGAACATGTAAATAGAAAGGGCCATAGGGTTTAGTTATATTGACCTATGTTTTGGTAATATAATAAGACATAAGTTAAGGTAACTTCTTTTAAATATCTTTTTTTTTTTTTTTGAAAAATGCTTTTAGTAGTTTTGATGGTGGAATCAGGCCTTAGGATGTAGATTTGGTATTAGCTTTATGCTGTAACTATTAGAGACTTATTTACATTGAAGCAAGACTAGTATTTGGCTTGTTGGGTAGTATCGGTGCAAATTAATTAATATTTGTATATATTTTCTCTTAAGTAACCTTATGTGTTGAGTTTGCTACAACTTAGTTACCTTTATTTTATGATAAGATAAATCCAGAAGCAACTTAAGAAAATGATAACAAGTAGTAATGGTGAAGGCTAGTGAATATCTAGCAAAGGAGTGATATTCAAGCCAGTCATGATTAAGACTCTACAGTCGTGACATTGTGAAAGTAGTGAAAATTTCTCAAACTCGTGAAAAGACATTGTTAAATACTTGGCTAAGAGGGTAACAAGAGATTGGAGCAGATCTTGGCCAAGAGGGTAATAGGATATTGGTGTATCAGGTGTAAGCATATGCAAAAGTTAGTGGGCTTGTTGTATAGTGATGACACTAGTTATGCGCTCATTCTTAGTAGTATTCGAGGGAATGAAAACCATCCTAAAGGATGTAAAAATTGATGGTCTATCTAGTGGAATGAGCCCTAAGAGAAGCATTAGTCTTGCTAGAGAGCTACCTACCTGTGACACTAAAAAAGTCTTAATTCAAATGGCTCCCTTTCCCTTAACATTAATGTACTCTCCATTGCTAAGTTTTACTCTGGACTTCAAAGACTTATCCAAATTCTTAGAAATAGGAGGCATCATGTATCATGTGATTGCTATAACCACTATCAACCACCTAAACATTTGATTTTAAATTTTCAATATTACATATTGTAGCAAACTATGTCTCCACTTGTTATACATCAATTTATGCTACTTGAGCTTGTTTATTTTGTTGGTCATATTTTTGTTTGCACACTTTTTTCCATATGTCCTAGTTGGTTGCAAGCTCTACACTTCATATTTCGCTTCCACCAACAAAAGTTTGCATAGTGATTTTATTTGTTTGTAATAAGGATAAGGTGGGTATTTTTATTTTTTGGTGCCTTATTTGCTATCTTCACCTTCATTCTCACCAGATTGCTTTTTCCAACCATAATCGTCGGTCTTATCATGTAACAATAAATAAGCTTTTGCTTCTAATTCCTTAATTCTTATTGCTCTTTTATACTCTTAAGCTTGAAAAATATTTACAAGCTCTATCATAGCCAACTTGGTATGATCCTTTAAGTCTTCTAAAGAAAAGATTTTTGCTTCAAATCTTTCAAAACACTAGCCAATACCTTGTCCACTAATCTTCTTTTAGTTAGCTTTTCATAGTATTTTAATCTGATTTACAACTCTCATGAGTCTGTTGGTGTGTACTCCTTGATAGTTTTAGCATTTTTTATCTTGAAATCTTAAATTCAACATTTGCATTTGTTTTATTCTTTCATTTCCTACAAACTCTTCCTTCAAACCATCCCATGCCTTTTTAGGAGTGTCATAGTTCATGAGCCTTGTATATATTTTGTCTTGAACATATGATTAGATGGCATATAGAGCTTTATATTTCTTGGCATTCTCCTCACTATGGTACTTGATTTGAGCCAAAATAGGATATTTAGGTAGAAGAGTAGGCTTTCTACCTATTTCTACTACCTCCCAAAGGTCATAAGCTTTGAGATATGTCTTTATCTCTCTAGCTTAGATTGTATAATTTTTTCTTGAGAAACCAAGAGGTGTATTAACAAAATAACTACTAGAAGCCATGACAAAACTCACTTTTGAGGTTTTTATGGAGGGGAAGTCTTTCTTGTTTTCATTTAACTCACAGGGCCTAAAGATCACTTAGGCTCTTGATACCACTTTGTTGGAAAATTGGCATAAGAATATATGGAAAACACATATCAAATTTCTTGAAATGGTTATATTTGATACATATGCTTTCCTTATCTTCGCTTGACTCCACCAAACTCTACATACAATACGGTATATATTGTCATCTAAGTAACTTTTCACCAATAGCTACATTAGCTACATGAATCTTACCATACATGAATCACTTATATCTAGATACATGTAGTTTGATATTCACAGTACATGCTTACTCACAATAAACCTAAATAATGTATACCAAAAGACACATGAACTTAAACACATAGAAATTACAAAATTATTAATTTCCAATAGTTATCTCATTACATAATTATTAGTTAGTTATTATCCTCTTTTCATAATTCAATTTATCTTATTTTGTATTTAAAAGATATAGTTATTTATCTTAGAGGATTTAAGAGGTAGTTATGTCTGTAAACTATTAGTTATAAAAAAATTTTTGTATAAAATTATAAATAGGAGATTGTAATTAGATTCAAGATCAAATCTTTGACATTTTTCATAAATAAATTTTATAACACTATTATTTTTTCTCATTGAACAATAACACTCTCTTATGTAAAGGTAATATGAATTCTTTAACTTAAAGTTCTTTTATTATTTTTAAGAGATATGATTTCCATCCTTGTAAAAAAGGAATCCTTTGCTTTGCAAGTTCTCGACTCAAATGGAGGAATTTGTGTAATAGTTTCCCAATGGGAACACATGGAAATTAATCCCTTTGTAAACAAAATTTCTTAATCTAGGCTCCTATGTAATTAATGATATTGCTAGCTATGAAATCAATGACCACTTAAATTTGTAAAAGGAAAAGATGGTTGAGAAAAATGAATGAATTGTTCACTAGGCAACTAAGCAATGCATATCGCTAACTTTTGACCAACATGTCAGCCTTATAATAAATTCAAGCTACACTTGGATAGATAAATAGGGCATTGTGGATTTTGTCACCTATACAACTAAAATCCTATGCACAATAAGTCTGTAAGCAAACATGAGCATATAGCTAAAGTATTTATTCATATTGAGTCTTAAAAAACATGGCATACAAAAATTCTCTAGTATACATCGAGAAGGGACTTTTCAAAATAAGGAGAGGGATAACTCTATTTTATTAATATATGCCTCATTATATAGTTTTGAGTATGTAGAAGGAGTTTCTAAGCTACCACACTCTGATCTCTAGCTCTTTCCATAGTGCTTACCTAGATCATTGAATGTGTCTCCCTTAAAGAATATTCTAAGCCAAAGCTCTAATGGCACAAGTAAATATACTTTTTCTAAGTTAACATAAGGGCTCTTATCCTAGCTCAGAAGGCTTCTAATGTCCTATCTCATATGGATGTGAAGATAAAAGTCCAAGGATCACAATCACATGCTTTTCTACTTGCATTGGACAAACAATCTATGCTAAAATGACATAAATGGCCCCAACATAGGAAAAATAATCTATAAGTGCATTTACTCCCAAATTCATATCATATAACCTCCTCTTCATACTTGATTTTCTAGCCAAGTTTTACCCAAAATCAAACATGTTTGCCTATCCAGCTGGTTCACAAGGGTAGCTTGTGACATTCTCACCTACTTCAAATGTCAATGCCTTCATTGATACCTTAATCTAACATAACTTCCATGAAGGTTACTCCTTTCAAGCATCAGTTTCTAAAATCTTCTTATGAATCTTCAACTTACTCCACTCAAGCTACTTGCTTGACCACTATTTACTTGTCTCTTTGAGCTAACATCATTCAAGAGGCTTTAATGAATGGCACCCTTAACTTGACATATATTTCAGGATAGTTGTTAGTCTACTACTGCTTGAATCTTCCCTTAACTTTCTCTTGGCTTTATCTCCTTGAACTCACACCATCATGTATTTGTTTCCCTCACAACCTTTAGGTAGTTACCTCTACAACTTTGGTGTCTTAAGCAGTGTTACCTTCATAAACTTTGTGATTTACCTCTGTAGATTTTACTTCATTGTTCTGACATAAATTCATGTGCCATTATCTCTATAGCTCTCGAATTTTGTTGCCTCTGTAACTTTACCTATCCCATGACCTTTGTAACATTCAAGTTATTGCCTTTACAACTTGTGCTTGTAATACATTGTCCTCACACAGCTCTTAACTCAGCACATCTATAACTTAAGTGTGTCCTACCTTTATAGCTTTTGTGCTTGCTTGGTATTTTGGATGTCTACTAATAGATAGCCCCATATTCATTGTCTTACTCTATTGATGTGAGAGATGCAAGTCTCATATCTTGTTCACCTTTTTCATGTGCAAGTAGATTCCTACCTAGCAAAACATGGCTTGCTTACAAGTTCCATTCCTTTCTCACAAGTCTACTTGTGTTGGGTTCAATCTATCCACTATACTTCACCATGCAACTTTCACACTTTATCAGGTCCTCCTAACCTTCTCTAAATTGACACCCTTATGGTATTTGGAGCATCATAATCTTTTCAGAGTTGATGTTATCTAGCATCTTAGCCCTTATGACCCCTTCTAGGTTTGCACACTCAAGTGTTATCTTTTCAAAGTTGATACTGACTCATCTCCTATGACCCTTATAGGCACTTGCTAATATATTAGCCCTTATAGAAACTTCTTCGATGATCAATGCCCTCTCTCTTAACATTTCTTGAGTGACATTCTTTGATGTGTAGGCCTTTGTAGCCTATTTTGAGTGCATCCTCTTAATGACTCCTGCTTCAAGTTCATCCTCTTTATGGCTCCTTTTTTGGGTGTATCCTCATGATAGCTCCCTCACATCAACAGCTCTGATTGGGGTTAAGCATCAAGCATCCTCCACTCTAGCTTAAGTTTCACTTTGCCTATGCTTGCCCAATTGTCAACCCTATGGCCATTGCTTCGAAGTTTATCTTGCAACTATGTAGTGCTAGTCCGTTATGCCTCTAGGTTATTATCGTTACTCTGTTATATGACTATGTAGCTCTAGCTCAATATGTCAAGTATTATTGTCATTTGTCATGCAACTATGATATGCTAGCTCTCTCTTGCATGTTACTTCAAATCTTATGGATGAGCATTGTAGCTCACTCACTACACACACAATAGTGTACAATCGATCCCTTTTAGATCATCTATGCTTGCTCCAAGTTTACTCCTCTAAGGAAAATTCATCCCTTTTGACATAATTTTGGACTCTTCTAATAAGATTTGTTCCCTTAACACATCACAAGAGATATGTCATCCCCTAGGATGTATCAATCATTTGTTATGGCCATGCTTTCTAGGACAACTATGGCTTTGCCCTTTAGGCTTCACTGACAACTAATATGTCCTTCATGAACATGATCAAGCTTTCTTCGAAAGACCAAGGGTTTTCCTAGGGCTTCTTCTTGCTAGATAAGTCATCAATTCACTCACTCTCTCAAATGGTTTTGAATTCCTTTGAACGCCACTAAGCATAAGAGCACAATTAATGTCCTGTGTTGTATAACAAGTCCATTAACTTCTTCACACACTTGCACTCGATGCATCATTAACATTCCTTCAAATGCAATATCTCACACACTAGCCTTTGAGTTGCTACAACCTCTTGTAACCCTCTCAGTTAAGTCTTTAGTAGCATCTCTTTGCTATTTTGATAAGTGTCTACTTCACTCATAAGTCTCATATGCTTTTAACAAGCTGAATCTACCCTAATTATAGCCTATTCGATCTACTCTCTAGCACAATCGAGCTCTGATGCCAACTGTTACACCAAAACTGTGCAGCGTATGTCGCCGACTCTTGGCCAACATGCCAATCTTCTAATAGATTCTAGCCATACTTGGATAGATAAATGAGACAATATGGAATTTGTTGCCCATATAATCAAAATCCTATGTACAACATGGTCACGAGTAAACGTGAACGTGTAGTTGATGCATTCACACATATCAAGTCTCAAATAATGTACCACACAAGAAGCCTATAGTGTACATCAAGAAGGGATTTTTAAAACAAGGAGAGGGACAACTCGATTTTATTAATATACACCTCATTGCATAGTTTTGGGTGTGTAGGGGTTCTCTAAGCCACCACACTTTGATCTCTAGCCCGCGTTACAGTGCCTACTTGGGTCATCAGGCACCCCTAAGGGAATAAGGGCAAGATTTTAATTCAATTTCATTCATTTTGGGACTAACAGTTGGTATCAAAGCTTTGCCTCTAGAAACTCTTTTAGCTTAAAGAAAGTAATGGATTCCAGCCTTATATTCTTGCTAGAATGCCCTCTTAGGCATAAACCTTCATGATTTAATGGTGAACATTACACATATTGGAAACAAAAAATTAGAGATTTTATAGAAGCTACATACATAAACATGTGGGACTTAGTTGAAGAGGGTTATGAACCACTTAAGACATTAATAAATGGAGTAGCACAACTCAAGCCTAAGTCATTATGGACAAAAGAAGAATGAAAAACACATTTGCTTACATCTAAAGTAAAATGGATCATTTCTATTTCATTATCACCTAATGAGTATGAAAAGATTTCAAATTGTTTTACTACTAAAGAGATATAGGATGCCTTAGAAATTAGACATGTATGAACTGCACATATTAAAGCGTCTAAGGTGCATGTTCTAGTATCACAATATGAAATATTTAAGATGGAGGAAGGTGAATTAATAAAAGATTTGATTCAAAGATTTATAGCACTCACTAATCATTTGATGTTGCTTGGCCGAAAGTTTGAGAAAGCTAATTTGGTGCACAAGGTTTTAAGATCACTAACTGAAGAGTGGCAGCCCAAAGTGACAACCATCAAGGAATCATTGCAGATGGGTATACCAACAATTCAAGAACCTTTAAGTAATTTAAAGGAACATGAATTGGAATTCAAAAGATACAAGAAAAACAAAGATGATTAAAAAAAAAGACATTAGCCTTGAAAGCTACAAATGCACTTAATTCAAATGAGGATTAATCTAAAAATGATAATGTTGTAGATGAAAAAGAAGAAATGACATTAATCAGTAAGAAGTTGTAAAGGATTCTTATAGAAAAAAGGAACAAAGAAAAGAAGAAGGCTATTGTTCCACCACAAAAAAAAAACAAAAAAGTAGAATAAGAGTGAACAAGAAAGTACACCAAACATGACACCAACCTACTTTGAATGTAAAAAACCTAGACACATTAAGGTAGATTGTCCAATGTACTTGAAGAAATAACTTTAGAATGAAAGGAAGAAGAGAAAATAGGCATCAAAGAAAGGGAATTTAGTTTTTTGGGAAGATGAAGATGTTGATTCATCAAAAGAAGAAGAAACAAATGAAGAAGCACATCTTTGTCTTATAGCTAGATTTGATGAAGAAGTTGAAGTATTTTAATATCCATCCTTTTCTCGTGGCACATATGCAAGTGATTTAGATAAAGAAACTAAAAATGATTCTAATGATGTTGATGATTTATATCTTGAAATATATGATTTTCTAGTTAAAACTAGGAAAGATTTAAAACAAGTCAAAATTGAAAAAGAAAACTTGCTGAAGGAGTTAAAACATTCAGAGAAAGAAAAAAGTGATCTAAATGGTTTAGTTAAAAAGTTGAATGATAGAAAGGCATGTGATAAATGTGAGTTATAAAAATCTAAAATAGATTCATTAACAAAATCACCACAAAGTTTTATAGATGGCAATAGAAGATTTAATGAAATGCTAGAAAATCAAAAACAATTTCAAAGTAAATTTGGTTTAGGATATAAGTAGTCTAAATTCAAAAGAAATTTTGCATACATAACATGTTTTTACTGTAACCATAAGGGACACCATATCAAATATTGTCAATACAAACATGGTACCTATGAGCTAAAGCCTAATTAAAAGCTAGTTTGGCTACCAAAGATACCAAATTCTATCTAAAATGTTGCTATGAACACTAACAAATTTGGATCCAAAATTGATTGGATACTAGCAAAGAAGTGTAGATTTTATTTTGCAAGTCTGTGTGAGAGAAATGGAAGGAACTCATAATTTGCAAATAGAAGTTGCATTCACACAAGTCCAAGAATATTCAATTCCCCCAAAAGTTAATTAGTAAAATTCTTATCCTTGTATTTTAAATGTTTAATTGATTTGTACAATGCAATTACTAACTTTGGCATTGAAGTATTTTGTAGGTATATCAAGAGAAACTTGAGTTTTCAATGGATTTGAGAAGTTTATTGGCTAACTAAGTGATTAAGAAAACACTTTGAAAACAAAAATTTACAAAAACTAAATTCAAGATTCCCTGAATCGATTCAATAATCAATTCGAATTTATCTAGATTTTCTTTGAGTTTTTGAATCGATTCACTTCTCAAAAAATACACATAATAAATCAATTCTATAATTGATTCACTAAATTTTCAAAAGTTTTGAGAAGACTCAAAAACTTCTAAAAACCTAGATGAATCAATTTCCAAATTGATTCATAAGGAATTCTATAAACTATTGAACCGATTCTATAATTGATTCTCATATAAATACTATACTTGAATCGATTCAAACTTAATTTTTCCCCTTAAATTGATTCCAAATGCTATACTATACATAGTGAATCAATTTTCGAATTCATTTATGCCATAGCTCTCAGCCAAAAACTGAAACTCTCTCATTTTCTCTCAACCCAATCTCAATCTATACATAATCTTTTCACAAATTTCCTTTACAAAACACTTAGAAACACAAATTCTAACACTTTTAACTAATTGATTTCAAAAAATCTTCTAGAAATCAAAAACCCTCAAATTTTACCCAAAACCCCAACTTCTCTTTCACAAATTTTTTTCCAGAAATTCAACAATGGCAACCAAAAGAATCAAGCTCACTACTAAGAGAAAGGACAAATCTCTAGCACAATTATCAAACCTTGAAGTTGAAGAGTCACTTTTCAAATCAACCAATGAATACATTGCCTACCTACAACTCTCCAATAGAAAGGATTGAAATGCTTTAATGCATAGTTATTTTAGTTAACCCATTTACCAGCATTATTAGCTAAGTATAAGTTAGACAAATTTTTAAATTTTAAGGCAAATGCCTATCCTAGATTAGTAAAAATATTTTATGCAAACTTAGCTGATGCTGAAGGTAAACTATCATGTTATGTGAAGCATAACCATGTTGTAGTTGATTCTAAATTTTTTGCAAATGAATTTGGCATGGATAATAATCAGCCAAAACTTACTGCAGGACATTTATTGAATATAATAGGGAACTAGCCATAAGGATGTTTTTTCCTTATTCCATCCTAAATGATGGAAGTGAAAAATTACTCATTACTGGCTTGTCTCCTAAACACAGAATCCTGCATTATGCTTTGTTTAAAGTAATTTTACCAAGGATCACAAATTTTACCCAAATAGTAGAGGATGAACTCTTTTTAATGTGGGTTATTAAAATTCAATTTGATTTTAATATGCCCTACTTTATTTTGAAATATGTGGTTGAATGTTCTAAAAGAACAAACATTAACTATCTCCCCTATGGTATGCTCCTTACATCCATCTTTGCCACGTTCAAAATCAAATTTTCAGATGAAGTTTTAGTTATCCAACTAGACCCAACTACCATGATTACCACTTCACATTTTCATAAAATTGGTCTACAAGAAAATGATAAAGGAAAATGGACTAAGAAAAAGTTTAAAAAACTTTAAACCACTAGAGGATCCACATGCTCCACAACTGGATTTCCACTAAAGCTAAAGGAAGATTAGCTAAGGTGATTGAACGGTTACACAAACACATGACTGACTACATGAACAAAATAGTAGACAATCAAGATAATTGGTTTGAATTAATGGAAGATTGCATGGCAAACATGGAATATGAACATAGAAGACATGCTTCTAAAGTTAATGAGTGTCTCAAGTCAATTGAACTCTGGTACATGAGATTACATAGAGGATGCAACAACAGGATGAAGAAGCTAAACTTCAAAAGATAGATGATCCTGATTCTCCTCCTGATAAGTAGTCTTTTGTATTTATTGATTATTGTCTACTGTTTTATTGTCTCACTTAGTTTGGTATCCCTTTTCATTATCTTGTTGTTTAGACTACATTTTGATATTGTTGATGGATTATTGTATTTTGACATATTGATGATTATGGTATGTATTTACTACTATTTTGGATGATATATTTTGATATGATATTCAATATTTTGATTCAGTATTTGTTCTAACTGATTGAATACATGGAATGTTGATTTTACATTGTTAATTGAATTCTGAATACTTCTATGGTATGTATATATCTAAAGAAACAGAGTTGTTAATCTGAATTAAAAAGGGAGAGACATAAACAAAAAATGATTGATATTTTTCACCTACATTTTGATTTTATATTGCTACTTGATTTCATTTTTGAAAATCTAATTTTTCTTCTCTCTTTAAAAAGCACTAATTTCTTTTTGATGTGCTAAAAGGGAAAGAAAGATGAGATTTTCAAAAAGTTTCAAAGAACTTTTGAAATTTTTAGAAAGACAAACTTAACTTCTTTTTTTTTTGAGAAACTTTAAATTTCATCTAAAATTGTTTGTTATCATAAAAAAGGGGAGATTGTTAGCCTAGGTTACCCTAGCTACACTTTTTCTTCAGTTTTGATAATTGAAAAATAATTCTATTTAATATCACAACCTAACTTCATGTTTAAGTGTTTATTTATTTAGCAGGATTCAAAGTTACTCAAGGTTGATCAAAAGATCTACATTAGTTCTACGTATTTTATTTAATTTCATAGGATTTTTGTAAGTGAATTCTAAATCAATTTGAGCCAACTATGCTTTATAAAATAATTTAATTTGAGATAGCAATAATCAATTTTAAATGAGTTTTAAATCAAAAAGTTTTCAAACAACATTTTATATGTTCTTTCACAAGCTAAACTTTTATAAAAACTAATTTACACTATGTGAATCAATTCACAAATTGATTCATTACTGAAAAACTTGTGAAATGAACTTGAATCAATTTACCAATTGATTCATGAAGAAAACTTCTCTTACCAAAAGTTTTGAATTATCTTTAAGTTGATTCTTTAATCGATTCAGCATTTGTTTTCAAAACACTATGATTCAATTCATCAATCAATTCAATAATGAATTTTCACATGATCTGAATCGATTCATAAATGAATTAGTTAGTTAGAAGTTTGTTATAACCATCCCAAATTGATTCACAAATCGGTTCAAGAACTGAAAATTAGTTATTTTTGGATGTTGATTATCTTAGTTATAAATATCCCAAACCTCATTTATTTCGTAATAGTTTTTCATAATACATTGTGGTAAGAATAGAGAAAATCTCAAAGCTTAAACCTGATCTTACTACCTCATTATTTTTCATCAATTTAATTAATCTTGAATCAACTTGTTGAAGGATTCATCTTGGATAATTGAGATATCCATCTCAATTTACAGTATTGTACTTGTTTACTATGTCTTGGATATTTTCATAGATTTCTATAGTTAGAAATTTGAATACAAGGGAAGTGGTTGAACTTCCCTTTTTATCCTTCTAGAGTTGTGAGGTTAATTACAATTAGTAAAAGGTGCATAGAATTCTTGTTAATTCTTCATAGCTATTAGATTAATCATAGTTACGTGAAAATACATAATTTTTGTATCTTAGGTGTTACAAAAACCTATAAAAATTCTTGTTATAAAACTAGTCTATAGGAGCCCTATTAAATTCCTATGTTTGATAATAAAAGTGATCATACAGTTGAATATTAATCAAGTGGATGTAGACTTGAATTGTAGTTTCAATTCAACTTGAACCATTTTAAAAGTCTGTGTCTTAAATTTTTATTACTGCATCTATATTCTTGCATTGAAAATTTTGTTTATTGGCTTTTGCATAAATTTTGTTATATGAATTTATGTCATATTGAAATCTGATGTAATTTTGGTTTTATAGAATATTGTATTTTTGCTTTTGCATTATTTTTGTAATCTAGTTTCTGATATTTCAAGTTATGAATAATTTAATTGTTAATTCAATAGTCTAATATAATTCTTGTAAACAAAAATGTCTTTTGTTGTGCATATTAATTAGATTTAGTTGCATGTCATTTCTAATTGCAAATTGTCAACCATTTGTATGTCAAATTCAATTAAAGTTTAATATAAAATAAACAATATAACATTCCCTTAAAGGATTAAAGGCAAGATCCTAATTCAATTTCATTCATTTTAGGACCAACAAAACTGAGTACATTTACCTATTGAACTTGTTGACAAGACCAAATTATGACACAGCTCCATATTAATTGGCTGAGGCTAAGATTGCAACATAGTCGACAACAGCTCAAGTGGGATATGAAGCAAGAGAAAAAGAGGGAAATTCATAAAACACGTTCAATTTTGTGATGATTAAATTTCATTCCCCTATACTTTGAAAATTTAAAATTAGAATTAGCCCATATGATCTATCTAATTAACAATTTCACTTAATTATGTAATTTTTAATCAATTTTTTAAAATAATTATTATAATATAGTTAGATACTGACCTCTCATGTCATTTTTTATATAACTGTTAATTCATATCTATATTATCTAAATTAATGACAATCAAATTACCTTTTTGATTTTATAAAAAATGAATGATAGTTGAAAAACTTATAATGTCCTAAAAGGGGTTGTTTAGTTCAACCTATGGAAATGAAAAGAGAATGAAATCAAATAAGGAGAAGTAAGGGTAATGGTAATAGTTACTTCTTAATTTGTTTCATTCAGTCAAGGAATGGAATCACACTATTTATGATTCTCTTTTTTGTTGTTTGGTTAGGCGGTTATCAACAGTGATGGATGATATTTAATGGTAGTAGGTAGTGGTGGATGATAGTTAAAGATGGTAGGTTATGATGGACAATGGCAGGCAGTAGTGAGCAATGGTCAACAATGATAGAAGGTGGTAGGTAGTGGTCAATAGTGATAAGTGATGGTGGCTAGTAGTTAACGGCAGTAAGTAGTGGTGGACAATGGTCAATGGCATTAGATAGTAATAGATAATAATCAATGATAGTAAGTAATGGTGGATGACAGTCAACGGTGGTAGTGGTGGTCAACAGCAGAATGTGATAGTGGGGGATGGTCAATGATGAAAAGTGATGGTGGGTGATGGTCAATGGTCATAGTGATAGTGGGCAGGAGTCAATCATGGAGGTGGTGGTACTGGTGAGTAGTAATCAATGGTAGAAGATGGTGGCGGGTGATGGTGATAGCCAATGATGGTATTGGTGGTAGGCTATGGTTAATGATAGAAGATGATGATGAGAGGTAGTCAATGGCAATAGTGATAATCGACAGTAGTTAATGACAGAAGGTGATGGTCGCCAGTGATCAATGGTGGTAGTGGTAGTGGGTGGTGGTCAATGACGGATGATTATGATGGGCAATGGTCAACGATAGTAGATAGTGGTGAGTAATAGTCAACGATGATAGACATAGTCAATAGTGAAAAGTGTTGTGGACATGGCCAATAGTGATAATAGTAACAGGCAATATTCAATTATAGAAGATAATGATAAACGATGGTCAATAAAGGTAGTGTTAGTAGATAGTGGCCAATGAAAGTAGGTGGTGATGAGAACTTTGCACGATAAGTGAAGAAAAGAGAATGGAGATCTTTTTTTTCTTTTTTAGATAATAACGTAATTTGATACCTTAAATAAGGAAATGGTTTCAAATAGTGAGAATTTATTAAGGTTAAATGATGACAACAGATTTTACTATATGAAAACCAAAAACTTGGTAAGAAAATTAATCTTTTAATTATGTTATATGTACTCTAAAATTTCATAACCAAACAAGAAGAAAGGTAAATGCGAAATAACACACCCAATTTATATTGAACTAAACTACTCACATCCAATTTATAATACATAGTTTGACTCTTGTATACCGTGTGTAGTTATAAATTGCAATTATGAAGGTAGTACAACTTTGTTATGCATAAAACACATGAAGCAATTATAAAATCATTTAGTTTATTTTCTTTATTTTTTCTTGATCAAATTGTGAAATTTATATTAACAATATCACATATCAGAACTTGTGAAGAAAATAATTAATACTTGCCTAAAGTAAAATAAAAATATAAGTACCTATTTAAAAAAATTTCAACATCTATCCTTATTGTTAAAATTTTAATTATAACCTATAAAGTTTTACATTTGTATATTTATCTTTAAGTACAAATTTTTCCTTATAAAAAGTAGTTAGAATCGATTATTGAGTAGAGTAATTCCTTCATTTAATTAATTTATTTAATTTGTTTTTTTTTTACTACGTAACTTAGCTTTCATATGAGTTGAACGTTTTTTAAGGTAAGAAAAAAATTATTATTAGCATCATATATAATCAGTTTAACAAAAAAATGTTATTAGGATCATCACATTCAAGATTAATTTTATTCTGTAACATTAATGGATAAAATTTTCAAAACATTTATCATATATTCAAATGCACTATATTGAGTGGTTAATGTATTTACTTTTACCACTAAAATGTTAATGCTAGACTTTAACATGGAGACTTTTAACAACGTCTAACATTGGTAAAAATAGTTTTTTTTTTTCCTTAGAAAAGTTCATGAATTTTTCAATGATCTTCTGGAATAAGCAATAGAAAAATACTAAAATAACTTATGAATAAAAGATTAACCATGGTCCATGACCCCATGTTTTGAAAAACCAAAACAGCAAAATGCCAGATTCCTTTTCATTCTTCCAAAGGAAAGAGAAAATTTCCTGATATTCCCCATTTTTTCTCCGTGATTGGATTTTATAATATATCGTGGAATTCCCTTCTTTCTCTCTTGTTTAAGATGGATTGTTATTTTCTTTTTTAATATTTTTTGTCATTGAAAAGATAAATATAAAAGTTTTTATAAATTTTATTATACATATAAAAGAATTCCATTGAATATAAAATGTTTTTTTGTGTATATCTCCCAATAACAGTAACAGAACAAGTGACAACATGATAAAAGAGAAAATATTCAAATTTGTTCTAGATTACTCTCCCTGTAGTTGTAAACTTTGCCAACCTTAGATCTTCTAATTTGTTCCATCAGGTAAATCTGTCATATAATTTTTCTTTTTAGTCATTGAACCCCTTTGTGCAATTTTTTTAGGGAAAATCATCCAACTTGAGCAAACTCAAAAGTTTAGCTAAAATGAGAATCAGGGTTCACGTAAACAATCGTTTTCATTTTAATCTGGATTTCAGGTCAAAACTTTCTCTTGGTGTGCTTGATTGGTTCGACGTAATTGGGATTTTTCCATATTTTTCAAACGGACCAATATTGATTACTTTCTTTGTGATTCTTCTGAAATTTAGATGAAACCTTGAGGTAAACTTTTCTAACGCTGTTTCATTGGTTAGACTGAGCTTATGAATTATCTAGGAAGTAGGAACTGATAATTGTTTTTGTTGTTTGCTTTAATATTGACGTTTAAGAGCCACCCGAGCTTAGGCCAGGGGCTTAAGCTGCTGCGATTTGCATAATTAGCTTTCGAATCTACCAAAAAATGTTGATTTTTGATATTTTTATATTTTGGAATTTGATGATCATTTCATTACTTCCTTAGTTACTTTGATGCCCTTATAAAAACGTGTTTGAACTTATCAGTTCCTATTCTTAACCCATTGATTTTTATTGCTATATACATTACATGTCTAGCATATATTAGCATAGATTAGAATGATGATGTATTACAAATCAATCAATCAATTATTAAATCAAAAAAGTACTTCCTTTTGTGATAAACTAGGTGTGGGAGTATTGATCAATAAATACAAGGAACTTTAGTGAATAAAACAATTGGAGTAATATTATCAATTAATACTCCAATACATCATTTCCAGACTCCTTGTTCTCTCTCTCCTCTCGCACCAAAAGAAAGTATAGAGTGGATGGGTTAATTAATACTCATATAATTTACGCTTAAATTTATATTGATATACACATATATATATTAATAAATTTAATTGATTAAATTAATAGTAATTATAATAAACATTTAAAATACTAAATTCAAAAAAATTAAGTATAAATATCATATTTAAAAATATATTTTAATACATATGATATAATATTAAATAATTTTGAATTAATAAAATCTTTTATGTATATAATTACATGATTAATGTTTTAAATTAAATAATAAATTTAATAAAAAATTCATAATATGAAATATTATATAACTAGTAAATTTGGAGGTATATCATATCATTATGAATTAATCCCATAGACATATAAATATATTCCAATTTATTTTGAGAAGACTTGGTATAATATGGTTAAATTCACGTGACCTTATAGCAAATTCTAGCTAACATTTTCCTTTACTTAAAAAAAGGCCAAATTCTCATCCTTTCTTAATTCCTCCCACGCCCACTACTCACACCAACCCACTCGGATCTGCTTCTTCAATCCACAGTCACAATCACACTGAAAAAAAAAAAATTGGAAGATTTCCCAATTCACCTTTCTCTCAGATCAAGCTATACAAGACAAGAACTTCGATCTGTCGACGATCGAAGGCCTCATGAAGCTATTCGAGATCGAATCGTACAGGGCATGAGCAGCCATGGGACTTGAACAGCAGAAAGAAGCAGAAGAGGCCATGGAAGAAGCTGAGGAATACCTTGATTCGGTCATGGAAAGCGCAATGGACGAGTTTAGGCGCTTCGAAGAAGAAATGGAAAGGATGTCCA
>JANHAO010006766.1:0-20920 GCA_026873985.1 Saraca asoca
TAATTTTTAAGGTATACTAACTAAAAATAAATTGATTCTTTCAATGTTAAAACTTTGACAAATTATAAATTGATTACAATATTTTAATTTGAAATATGGCATTTGAAAATTAATGTCAAGAAAGCATTGACAAAACTTAAATAAATTGTTTATTTTTATTTTGAAATGTTTTTATTATAAAAATAAATATGTAAATTTAATTAATGTTTTCTAAATTAAAGCCTTAACTTAATGTATATGACACATAAATTAAAACAATTAAATAATATTGATTTACACATATTAAATAAAATGATTCTTATAATTATATTATATATGCATGGATTAATCTTAATTTGTTGGATTTACAGATGGAAGGGTTATTTAATACTCAATTTCAAATATAAGAATTGTTTATTTATTAGTATATTCTTCTAAAGTTAATGTTTTTTACTCATATAAATTATATTTTCAAGATAAATCTTAAATTCATTAAGAAGTTTTACCGTCCAAAATATAGATTTGACCATTATAATTACATTTATTTTCATTCTCATCCAACATTAGAGAGGCTATATTACATTCTTCTTAAAATCTCAACGCAAAACATGAAAATTACATCAAAAAATTCGGAATCTCACAGAAACTTGCCCACAAAACTTTCAAATCCAAAATATTATATACCAATTCAAATATTTTACAGGAAAGGTTTGACTTGTATTTTAAAGTATATTAAGTTCATTATAATTATAATATAATTAATTAATACTAAATTAATCAATTCAGAATAGTTTGATTGAAATCATATGGATATTTAATTAAAAATTTAAATCACAGGATTACAATTTTAATTACTAAGACTTGTTTATAATTTTGATAGAATGATTTGGCAATAAAATAAGTGCTTGAGTAACACATAAGTCATTTTCATAAATTTTGCACAAGATTTTTTTTACAGGAAAAATAAAAGGAAATCAGTTGTGCATAAAAATAATGAAATTACTTAAATTGTTAAAAATAACAAAATTAATTAAAATCATAAGAATACACTTATACATAGTAAAATATAGTCATACTCCATTTTGTTAATCAATGTTCATGGCATAATTTATGTGCATTTTGGAATATCCTTATCCATGAACTATCTAACATGTTTTTGGATAAATTCATGGTCTCAAAATTTTTATATACTTGTTTGTTTTGTGTAAACATTCATTTTTGTCCTTGTAATATGCAGTTTTTTTCAATTTCATCTCTATGAAATATTTTTCTTAATTTTGCTCCTAAGTAATATTAGTTTGTATAATTTCTTTCTTTGATTAATATGTCTTTCAAATTCTTAACAGAAAGTTAATGTGAAAAATTTAACGATGTCATTTTTTCATTAATAATAAAAGATGATAAACAACTTGTATTATGCTAGAGTTTTATTCTTCTTATTAATAAAAAAATGACATCATTGAGCCTGCTTGAAGGGGAAAATAAAGTCAATTAATTGGTCAAGTCATACAAATTTTTTATTTTTCACATTAACTTTTCGTTAAAAATTTGAATAACACACTATTTAAGGGACGAAATTGGACAAATCAATATTACATCAGAATAAAATAGAGAAAAATATTTTATAGAGATAAAATTAAGAAAAATTATATATCACAAAGATGAAAATGGTTGTCGTTTTCTCTTATAATTTTTATTCATTTTTTCTAGCACTTGATCCCGTGCCTGGCACAGGTTCTCCAAATTTTCTAGTGCAAACAATGTATCAATTGAATTGCCTTTGAAGTAAGGTGACATCGGAAAACTTAATAAATTATGAAAATTTGTTATATTATCAAATGTTTGCTTTAATCGTTTGTCATACTCGATCTGTAATTCGCTTTATCTTTCAAGTAAAGTAATATCTAGAAACTTGGGAAAATGTGGCTTATGATTGTTTAAAAGATAAAATGGTGTAATGAAAACTCTGATGCCAATTATTTGTTTTTTCGTAAATGATGATCATGCTACCAATACATTACAGTCGTTTTAAAAAGTTTTATAATTGAATTCCTTCTCCTTCAATTGATTTTTCAATTTAAGTGTATTATATTACTAATTTTAAAACTTTTAATACATTAAATATTATTTCATTTCCTTAATTCTTTTATTTCGATATAATGTAGATTATATTATCCAAGCAGGGGTTTATCACTAATGATTTTGTTATTGCAAATTGCTAATGGTTTTACATTCAAAGTTGCTCTTGAATGAGAAGCATAGAATTCTTAAAAGTATTAAAAAAAGGTAAAACTCTTCAGCTTTTATGGCCATATGCCACCATCTTGCATGGTGTATATTCATTCTTATGATATTACATCTCAACATTCCATATAGTAGAAAAAAAAAGTCAAGCAATTCTTAACAGTAAATATAAATCTCTTTGTTACTCTGGTCTAGTCTTATCCCGCACAATCCCAATCTTATTCCTCTAATCCAGCCTTACCCCACTCATCGTATCAAAATGCATAAATTTAGGATCTGATTTAAATATCCCATCACATTCCATCACCACATTTCATTCTCATCATTTGTCATCCTATGTCTCATGGGAAATTCAATTATTTCTAGAGTATCATGATATTTGTCATTCATATTATATCATTTCCACATATCACATATCATCATCATTTTACAATCAGCAATCACACTTTATCAACATTGATCACCATTCATCTCACAACATATAAGGAAATTCTCCAACCATTTACAATATCATCATTTCAATAACTCAATCACACATTATATTTACTCTTAAATTCAGTCTCATAGATCATGATTTTCCATTTCCTTTCTAGTTGCATATTTCCAGTCTCACTACCACGATAATCTTAGGATTTCTTGTAATACATTCATTTGTAATGGTTTATGTGCTACTCATAAGAATACATTAATTATATTCTTTATTGTTGGATTATAAGTTACTTCCCTAGGATTTCTTAATTGTCATACTTGAATTAGTTAGACTAGGGAGTAAAATTTAAGTTGAAAGTTGGAGAGAAAAAGAATTGAGCTAAAAATGTGGAAAGTTCTAGACGCACAAATAGAATCTCAAGCATGATTGTGAACAGAGCACAACTCAAGTAGGATTGCAATCTAAATCATGGAACTAATCTAAATGGCTCAATTTGACTAGAGAAAATCGATATAAAATATGAGTCTGCTTGTCAAAATGTGGCATCTTTCAAGAAATCTAGTTTCATATGCAATCAAAATCAAGGAAGCAAATTTACAAAAAAGGTCGATTTGAATCGTGAGAAAATAATTAGAATTTTGATTCAAATCATAAGACCAAAATTCTAGTTTTTTTTTCTTTTTTGGCAAGGATGATCATAGGTTTAGTTCAAAAGCTGCGGTTTGAATCGTACAAGCAAAAATTTTAGACAATAGTAGAAAAATAAGGAAAGACAACTTTCAATTTAATCCTACATTATAGGGTCTTATCACAACATGTTTTATTAGATCTAGCATACACAAAGCCCATTTTCCTTAATCATAAATTGATAGTTTATTAATTAATTCATTCAATCACAATTATGCCTCACAATCACAAAGCCCATTTTTCTACATCTTGCACCATCAATCAAGAGATCACAAGCAGCAAGTACACTATAATTCACAAGAAAGATAAGATTTATTCACATATGCGTTAGTAACACTAGAACACAACTGACCTAACCAAATATCTCTTCATTAACCAAAAAGAAGGGCATATTAGCTTCTTAGCTATTTCATTATTTTTCTTTTACCAAACAAGTATATATCATTAGGTTATGGTTTCCTAAGAAAGAAACAAGCTAGATGTACAAGATTTGAGCTCATAAACTTTAAGAAATTCGCATGGGTTCTTAAAATGAATAGTGACTAAAAACTTAAAAAATTCATAACTTGAATTATACTCAATGAATCAACTTAAATCAAAATGAAAAAGAAGAAGAGAAGATTTAGCAATAAATATTTGAGAAAATAATAAGAAGAGTTGGTGAACTTACTTATAAAGAGCATGAAGGTAGAGAAAGATAGTGATAGCTTGAGGAAGAGGAACATGAAGACTGTATGATTTCTTTTAACTAAAACCAAGAAAAAGGGAAAGGGAAGCTGACTAATAGGAGGATAAAATGGAAAAAATTGATTAACTTCCCAATAACAACAAGTTGATCATTTTTCCTTTTTAGAAAATTTCTTATTTCTTCTATTTCAAACTCAAATTTAATATACTTACCAATATTCAATTATCACAAAATTTTAATATAAATTAGTCAAATTAAATACCTTCATAACAACTCTAATTTCATACTCATCCAATATCCGTTACTCTAGTTTCGATATTTTCAAAGTTTTACAAAAATTTATTTTCAAAAATATGAATTTTTATTCTTTGAACATTTATAACAATAATTCAATTTCCATAATATTTCTAAAATTTTATATAATTTATTTCTACTATATCTAGGTCTCTCATAATCTCAAATTTAAAATTTCAAACCTCTTAAAAAAAATTTCTATTTTGTTACCAAAATTAATTTTAAAGGATTTAGGGTATTACAAAAATTTAAAGCTATGGTGGAAACTACCATGTACTTGCGATTGTTGATAACTACTCAAGGTATATATAGACATTGTTCCTTACTCAAAAGAGTGATACCTTTCAAGCTTTTCAAAAGTTTGCAAAGTCCATTCAAAATAAGAAAGGAATAATTATTGTAAGTATTGGAAGTGACCATAGTAGAGAATTTGAAAATCATGACTTTACTTGTTTTTGCAATAAGAATGGCATTAATCATAATTTCTCTTTTCCTATAACCCTTTACAAAATCGTGTTATTAAGAGGAAATATAGGAGCTTATAAGAAATGGCAAAAACTATATGCAATGATAGTTCTCTCCTAAGTCATTGTGGGCAGATGTGGTAAACACCATTTGTTATATAATGAATAGAACCTTGATAAGGCCCATTCTAAAGAAAATGGCCTATGAGTTGTATAAAGGGAGAAAACCAAATGCATGACATCTTCAAGGCTTTGGTTGCAAATGCTTTGTACTTGACCATGCAAAAACAATCTTGGACAATTTGATACCAAATTGGATGAAGCCATCTTTATTAGGTATTCATCCTCTAGCAAAGCATTTAAAGTTTTCAACTAAAAAAAAAACTTTGCTTGTAGAAGAATCCATTCATATTGCTTTTGATGAATCTACTTCCTTTGTGCATAAAAAGTTGATTATGATAATGAGCAAGTAAATGCTTAGCTTACTTGAAGAGCTTCAAATCCTCAACAAGAAAGGAGAGAAGAAGAAGAAGAATGAGACAAAGATGATCAACAACTTTCTACCATGGGCATCTCAAACAAAGAGCAAACTCATGGAATACAAAGAGAGTGGAATATCATAAAGAGCTATCCTATTGATCAAGTCATTAGTGATGTGTCTCAGATGGTAACATGTAACACTCTTAGAAATATTTAAGGTCATCTATCTTTTCTTTCTCAAATTGAACCTAAAAATATTGATAAGGCTCTAAATGATGAACATTAGATCTTAGTAATTCAAGATGAGTTAAATTAATTTGAAAAAAATGAAGTTTGGGAACTTGTGCCAAGACTAGACAATCATACTATTATATGAACTAAATGAGCTTTTAGGAAAATGCTTGATGAAAATGGCATCATTGTTAGAAATAAAGCCTAATGTTATAACTAAGAAGAAGGCATTGATTTCAATAAAACATGTGCACTAGTAGTTAAATTATAAATAATTAGGATGTTGTTGGCATATGCTTGCATGAAAGGTTTTATGATTTATCAAATGGATATTAAAAGTATATTTTTTTAATGGATTAATTATGAAGAAGTGTATGCAGAACAACCTCTAAATTTTGAGAGTCACTTCTTTCCTAATAATGTTTATAAGCTTAAAAAGGCTCTTTATGGTCTAAAACAAGCTCCTAGAGTTTAATATGAGTGTTTGAACAAATTTCTTATCAACAATGACTTTTCAAGAGCTAAAGTTACTCTACTTTGTTCATTAAGCATAAAGGTGATTATATCCTTTTGGTACAAATATATGTTGATCACATTATTCTTTGTGCTACTAATGAGTCTATGTACAAAGAATTTACACAGATCATGCAAGGAGAGTTCAAAATGTCCATGATGGGAAAGTTGAATTTCTTTCCTAGTCTCCAAATCAAGTAATCAAAGGAAGAGATCTTTTTTATCCAAACAAAATATACAAAGGAACTGCTCAAAAAGTTTGATATGGAAAGCGCAAAACTTTTGTAACTCCCATGTGCCCATCAACAAAATTGGATCTTGATAACAGAGGTAAAAAGGTAGGCATTACTATTTATAGAGGCAAGATAGGTTCTTTACTCTATCTCATCACAAGTAGGCCCACTATCATGTTTAGTGTGTGTATATGTGTAAGGCTTTAATCTGAAAGAATCTCACTTAATTATTGTTAAAAGAATGTTAAGATACCTTGTAGTCACACCACATATTGGGTTATGGTATCCTAGAGTAAGCTCTAGCTCTCTAGTACATTATCCCAATGCTGAATTTGCATGTAGTAGAATGGATTGGAAGAGCACTAGTGGAAGGTGTCAATTTCTTAGCCAATCCATAGTCTCATGGTATAGTAAGAAGAAAAATAATGTAGCTTTGTCCACTATAGAAGTGGAGTATATAGCCACCAATAGTTACTACACTTAAATCTTTTGGATAAAACAGCAATTATTGAACTTTGCTTTAAATTTTGATCACATTCCTATCAAATGTAATAATACTAGTATCATTGATTTTACTAAAAATCCTATCATGCACCTTCAGATCAAACGTATAGAAATAAGGCATCATTTCATTCAAGATTATGTTAAAAAAAAAGGAGAGATTACCCTTGAATTTGTTTAAATTGATCTTCAACTTATGGATATATTCACAAAACCTCTTGATGAAGATCGTTTTAACTTTTAAAAAAAGAGTTGGTCCAATCCCTTAGAAAATAACCTTAATTGAATTGAATAACTTATTTTTATTTATTTTGATTTTTTAGTAATTATTTTGAATTTATTTAATTATTTTCATTGAATTAATTACTGATTTTAGCATCAAAGAGTCCCTTCATTTTGTTTTGCAAGTGCCACATTGATCAAAGTTGACTTCTCATGCTATTTAAGATGATTTTGAGGTGTTTGAGTTGAAGATTCATGGTTTAGAAGTGGAAAAACTTTGGAAATTTTGAAATTTTTGAAGTTAGAGTAGGGTGAATCAAAATCCATGCAGTTTGAATAGGTCTTTGGATTTTTCTAGAAGGTTGGAATCACTTCCTACAATTCGAATTAGTCTTGGATAATCAGTTATAATGGCATGGATACTACATATCTTAGTATATTTAATAAAACATGATGTTTTTGTCTATTTATCAATTCAGTTTTAAATATATATATGTTTGATATATGTATGATATATTGGATAACATCCTTAAAATATAATTATGTATAAATAAATTACAATAGGGATTATAATTATAGGATAATACATATATCGTTATATTTCGAAATATCCTTAGTTGTTGAATAATTAAGAAAATAGGATATCAATTACTCATGACTAAACCAATATATGTTATGCACATTCTTCTAAAAGAATATAGTGATCTCATACACTATTTGATATGATGATAGATATGACTGGATTGGCCTATGATGAGAAACTATATAGAATGTTATCCTGTGTCAATGGACTTCTCATGTGAAAGGTGGTGTAAGTGATCCTTAGACTTGAGTTCAACACAACATCTTATGTATAGAGTCATGTACTTTGATCTTATTCCAGGTTACACTCTTAAATAGTAGATATGAATAGCTTTAGGTATATCACAAAGTACATAAAGATAGTGATTGATCAAAATAGAATTCATCCTCCTTGTTAATAAGGAAAGACATTCAAAAAATGTTCTAACACTTGTGCTATAATCAAAATCATAGGCCTATGTATTGATAATACATAAAAAGGGTTTTATGTATAATCAATTAATGATACATCAAAGGAGTTCTATGTATGAGCGATTGTAAAATAGCACATAATCAAACATACACCTAAGATTTGACATTCATATTAGGGTTGACACTTGAACCATACTCTAAATCCAATTTGAATATCAAGAAATAAAGGAATTGAATTATATACTAACACCTTTTCATCAAATGTTTTGATTTTCACAAATTTATTCCTAACATTTGGGTGGTCATGATACTTTGCTAGAATACAACCATGATCTATGAATTTGTTTGAACAATTTAGAGAAATTGTATTTGAAAAAAAATGAGTTTTAATTCAATTGAGCTTATAGAAGCTTATAAACAAATTCATTGTTAATATGCATAGAAATGTGATGGGTCACACACAAGAAAATCTCTTTGATTCAAAGTTAAAGGTAAAGTTAAAATGCAAAATGTTATAAATTCATGAGTTGAATTAAGTCAACATCTTGAAAATTTGAAATGATTAATTAAATCTTTTAATGTGATTAGAAGTGTTAATAAATTAAGAATTTAATAATTCTAATTGAGATTACAATTATTAAATAGTAATAAATTTTCATTATAGATATTTAAAATGTTGTAGATTATTTTTATTAACACTAGAGGAGATCATGACGAGAGCAATAATTCCTCACTTAGAAAGTTGTTTTAATTAATTAAAACAACTAGAGAATGATTATTGAGAGAGTTCATGAGTTTGGACTCGTACAAAAGTAAAGGAAAGCCTAACTTATGCGTCACTCATGCTTATGCTCCAGTCTTTTCTATCTAAAGAGGAGAGGAGTAACCTTTTCAATAAACATCAATTTAGCCCTAGTATTGTGTTGTGTGCCAACTCTCTTTGTGTGATCTCACTTTTCATCTCCTCTTTGCATTCAAACACCAACCCTACCCTAGTGAATGTGTAATTTCTTAGAGAGCTAGCACCTCTTAAGTTGAGTGATTGATTTTCCTATTCTATCTATTACGTTAACTTGATGGAAGCTTTGAATTAAATTGATTCGGGTGGATCACCATTAGTGTTGAAGACCAAATTTGAAAGAATTGCCTAAGGACAATCCAAGAGACTTGATCATAGGATTGGTTGTAGAGTTCATGTAATTGCTTGAAGATCAAATTCAAATTTGACTAAGGATTTGAGAATAACTCTTAAGAATTTATAATTTAAACTATTGATTTAAATTTTACCTTGATTATGAATTAATTTGTAAATAATATGATTTGGGATTGGGAAAAATTTTAAAATTCTACTACATATACTTGATGCTCATGATTAACATAGTTGAAGTCTTTCAATCTATTTTTCCTAGCAAGTGATATCAGAGCCCATGTTATTTTTCATTAATTCATGATTAAAAATTTTATTGTTATTGTGATAATAGAGATTATGTGCATGTTATAGTTTGGTTTCATATAATCAAAGTTTTTCATTCAAAGTGTTGAATTTTTCTACAACAAATTTTTTATAAATCAATACAATATGGATACACACTTTCAAATGAAAAAATGCATCGAAGAATAGCTAAATAGATAGCTAGCCAAACAGCATATTGGTTAAACAACTAGTTAGCCAACCAGCAAGTTGACCTAACCAGCTAGCCATGTTTAGTTGCTAATTGGTTTTTCGACCGCCACATATGATGGTTCTAGCCAACTTGATTAGTTGTGATGACAATAATTAACCCCTTTGATTAATTGTGATAGTGATCAATCAGGCCCATGATTTAGTTATACAAGTACAATTTAGGAAATTGATTACAATCACAAGCAATTTTAAGAAAACTTTCCTAAATTGTGTTTATGAAAAGGTTCCTTAACTTTGAATCTAATTTGGATATGATTACAAATTGATTAGAAATAATTTTAGAAACTTTCCTTTTATTTTAATAATCAATACAAATTGATTAGAAATAATTTTGAAAACCTTCCTTTATTTTACTTACCTGATTCCAAAGTTTTCAAAAATATCATGAATTTGACTAATTGATTAATTTTAAAATCAATTATGATTAGTTTTCAGAATATATTGATTGCAATGTTTGGTGATGAAATCAAATTAATCAAGTTATTTAAATTAAATGTTAATCAAATAACTTAAAACATGCATGACTGTAATTTAAATCAAATAGTCAAGGTTGAGGAGTGGATGTAATTACTGGTGTAGATCTCCAAGGCCAAGTGATGATGAATCTTGCGTTGATCTCTCTAACCCTCACTCTAATTTTTTACATTTAATTTTTCTACACTTTATATTTTTTATATTCATTATCATTCTATTTGATACTGAGTAGTTAAGGATTGTAATTTTGGATTAATTATCATAGCTACTGAAATTGTTGAAATATTGAAGCATTTATTGAAAATGGTTTGAAAAACGAATAAAATTCTAAAACAATTTACCCCCTTCTTGGTGTAATCTTGGACTTCTAGTTGAAGGAGTTAATTTTGAAGTTACAACATGCTTGACACTTTGGATGCACCTTGATGCTTTAATTAAGCCCTTATCTGATATCATACAAAAATCAGAATTTAATTCATTTGAAATTAGATGTATAAATAATTTACAAATAAATCTAATTTCAAATTAATTGAATTATTGTTTTTTATCCTATCAAATCGGTTAAGTGAAAAGGATCATAGTTGAGATGTAGGACGCATCCTACATGTAGGCATATCAATAATCATACCTTCAAATGCACATCTCTTGTCTATTCTTCACATATTAGACATGCATATATTAAACATGCGTCATCGAGAGATTTTTATCTCATGTATTGCAAATATAGCTGTGTTACATCAATTGTGTATAAAATGCTAATATTTGTACCATGTTGTGACTAACTTGTATTGTTCAATTTATATTATGAGAACATCATGAGACAAATACGTAACAATATTTCATGCATTGTTAATGTAATTTGTAAATACAATTATACCATTGGTGCATCAAATAAAATTCCATTAATATATAGTTGCAAGGCAAAATTTTAGGAAAGTTGATAGATTCTTATTCAAAAAGGATAAATCCAAGGCTCCAATCAAATTGTACTAACTACAAATTTATCAAATGCAAAAATTGAAGAATGCCACTTTGATGAGCCAAACGCTCAAAATATTATCCACGGTAACTGTTGTAAAAATGCAGTTTAGAAAAAACTGCCCTGTAACATCCTAATTACAAGGAATCTTAAATGTGGGCAGAAATTTATAGATGAGCTATAGCTTACAACTATCTAAGCACAAAATTGGAGCTTCTTCATCACTTTTGCATGAGCTAGAAGGACAATGGCAGGTTTTCTCAGTCTCCGTTTTCATTTCTTTTTACCACACTTCTTATGTCTACCATTGTTTCATTTAAGTTCATAAATTGTAAATTGATGCACTATATGAAAATGGAAAGATTTAAGTCCTAAATTCACTCATCCCATTAGTGGTCCATTGATATGGTGAAAGCCATTGTTCCTTCTGTTAGAATTTCAAATATCAAGACTCCAAAATTAAATACATCTAATTTTATAGAGAACATATCCTAGAATTCATACTCATAAGGCATTGAAACAATACAATAATTAATTATAAGTTGTTGATAATAAATGGAACAAAAAATTGTATCAATAGCAAAAGAGAAATTCTTAATTGCAATAAGTGCATTTAGATATGCACAAAGCCAATTTGATTAGAAATACACCATTTTATTACAAGTTGATGTAAGAGAATATGATTTGCAAAAGCATGTTGAAGATCAACACCATCTCATTACAAGCCCAAAACTATTTTAGCCCAATGAAAATAAAAATCCAATCCATTTTATTTAAACTCAGGACAATAGAAGGTTCTCAACAAATGTAGAAGGAAGATATTTTAAGAGAAGATTGTAGAAGGATATAGAAAGAAGATTTTTTAGAGAAGTGTGAGATACTTTAGAGAAGTGTGTAAGATCTATGACTAATATTATTTCTCAATTTAATATTTGTATGGTATAGATTGCATGGTGAGGACTATAAATACCCTCCCTTGCATTTGGTCTAGGCATCCTCCTCCAAAATAATAATTTTTAGTTATGAGTTTTCTATTGAGAGTTTAGTTCTTCTTCAAATTGTGAGTGATCTTTGTGAAGTTTTGTAATGTCCTTTGTTATGGGTAAAATACAAGTAATTTGTTTACTTGTTTGGGTCCAGCATTAGTAAGTTTAGAGTTATGTACTCTAAATTCTACTCAACAATTAATATCAAAGTGATTCAGTTTGGGACCGTTCTTGGTGGAGCTATCTTGAGTAGTGAGGAGTTTGGTACTCTGCAAGTTTGTTAGTCACTTGTTTGGTATAGTCAAAGTCTTGTCAGCATGATAGGTGACCTTCAAGTAGTTAGAGGAATCAAGAAGCTCAACAACAAAAACTACAACATGTGGGCAACATGTATAGAATCTTACTTAAAAGGTCAAGACCTTTGGAAGGTTATTGGTGGTGGTGAAATTACACAACTGGCAGCAGAAAATGCCAATAGCAGCTTGCGGAAGTGGAAAATTAAAGCAGGCAAAGTGATGTTTGCCTTAAAGACTATAATTGAAGAAGAAATGTTAGAGCACATTCGAGATGCTAAAACACAAAAGGAAGCATGGGACACTTTTGTTACACTCTTTTCAAAGAAGAATGATACAAGACTGCAACTTCTCAAGAACGGGTTGTTATCGATGGCGCAAGCGACATGACGATTGCCCAATACTTTCACAAGGTGAAGTCGATATGCCATGAAATTTTAGAATTAGATCTGATAGCTCCTATTAGGGAAACTAGGATAAAGAGAATAATTATCCATGGTTTGAGACCCAAATATCGAGGCTTTGTTGCTACTGTATAAGGATGGTTGACACAACCATTGCTTGTGGAGTTTGAAAATTTGCTTGCAGGATAGGAAGTTATGGCTAAGCAAATGGGAGGAGTCTCGCTAAAAGGTAAGGAGGAAGCGCTCTACACCAGCAAAAGTAGAGACACTTACAAATGGTATACTAGTAACGGATCTAAAAAGGATGATGACAAGGTAAAAATTCATCAAGGAAAGGGAGGCTCTCATCTAGGAAGAGCTTCAAAGAATCGTGGTAATAGTAGAAAGTTTGATGGTAAGTGTTATAACTGTAGGAAGATGGGCCACATGGCAAAAGATTGTTGGACCAAGAAAAAGCATGTTGAAAGTAATACTACTACTTCTAGTTCCTAGGAGAATAATGAAGAAGGTTGGGATGCCAAAGCATTATTCGCTATAGAGGAAGAAGAATTAGCTCTCATGGTAACAACACCAGAACAGATAGACTACAAGAATGATTGGATCATAGATTTGGGATGCTCAAATCATATGACAAGTGATAAACAAAAGTTGCAAAATCTATCTGAGTACAAGGGAAGTTGTGTGATGGTGACAGCTGACAACTCAAGGTTACTAATAGCTCACATCAGTACAACGATAGTTACGCCTCGATATAATATTAATCAGGTGCCATTTCAAGATGTTTACCATGTCCCAAGAATGAAGAAAAATTTGCTATCTATGGCTTAATTGACATCATCAGGCCATTATGTCTTGTTCGGTCTTCAAGATGTGAAGGTGTATCATGATCTCAAAATCTCAGAAATAGCAACAATGGAAGGGCGACAATTGGAGTCAGTCTATGTGATGTCAACAGAATCTGCATATGTAGACAAGACAAGAAAAAATGAGACAGTAGATCTATGGCATATGAGGTTAGGTCACGTTAGCTATTCCAAGCTAAGTGTGATGGTGAAAAAGTCAATGCTTAAGGGGCTTCCTCAACTTGACATGCAAACAGACACGGTATGTGCAAGATGCCAATATAGTAAAGCACACCAATTACCATATAAGGAGTCAAAATTTAAAACAAAAAAACTATTAGAGTTAATTCACTCTTATGTGTTCAGACCGATTAAGCAACAATCAATTGGCGGTATGCGGTACATGGTGACATTCATTGATGACTTTTTAAGGTGTGCGTGGGTCTTCCTTATGAAAGAAAAATCTAACACACTATTAAAGTTTAAAGAGTTCAGAGAGTCAGCTGAAAGAGAAGTCAGAAAGAAGATTCATTGCTTGCGCATAGACAATGGGGGAGAATATAGCTCAAGCAAGTTCTCTCAATACCTAAGGGAATGCCAAATATGTCATCAGTATACTTCTGCTAACGCACTATAACAAAATGGTGTAGCTAAGAGAAAGAACTGGCATCTTGCATAAATTTGTCGAAGTATGCTACATGCAAAGAATGTACTAAGAAGGTTTTGGGTTGAAGCAATGAAGACTGCAACATTTGTGATCAATAGACTTCCTCAACCAAGGTTAGAATTTGTTTCACCATTTGAAAAACTGTGGAACATGAAACTTACAGTTAGCTATTTTTGAGTATTCGACTGTGTATGTTATGTATTTGTTCCAGATCATTTACGGAGCAAGTTTGACAAGAAAGCTGTTAGATGTATCTTTGTGGGATACGATAACTAAAGAAAAGGGTGGAAATGTTGCGATCCAATGAGTGGAAGATGCTACACTTCACAGGATGTGGTATTCGATGAAACATCTTCTTGGTGGTCTTCAAAAAATGAGGTGTTGCCAAACTCAAGAGAATTTGGAGACAAGCTACAACAAAAGATGGGGGAGCATACTATTCAGCTCCAACCAAGTTCAGATGAATTAGAAGATCCAAACGACGATAATGTCGAACAAAGTGTCATTCAAAATTCTTGGCAAACTGGTGTGTATCAATAATCAAACAAAGAATGTGAGCCTAGTGAAACAGGAGAATCAACTCCACAACCTCAATTTCGAAAGTCCACAAGAACACGAAAGCCAAATCATAAATTTACCAATGCAGCCATAGTTGAAAAAGTGACTATAATAGAACCTGAGATGTTCGAAGAAGCATTATAGAGTTCTGAGTGGATGATAGTGATGAAAGAAGAGATTAATACACTTTAGCAAAATCAGACTTAGGATCTTGTGCCAAAGCCAAGAGATGTAAAACAAATATCCTGCAAGTGGGTTTATAAGATAAAGCATCGTCCAGATAGGTCAATCAAGAGGTGTAAGGCTTGATTGGTAGCTCATGGTTTCTCTTAACAATACGGACTAGACTATGATGAAATGTTTAGTCCTATAGCAAAACTTACAACTGTACGAGTTCTACTTGCGCTTGCAGCCAACAAAGATTGGAGCCTGTGGCAGATGGATGTGAAAAATGCTTTTCTTCATGGAGAGCTAGATCGAGAGATCTACATGACCTAATTAATGGGCTTTCAGAGCCAAGATCATCCTAAATCTGTGTGTAAGCTACGAAAAGCACTTTATGGATTGAAACAAGCACCTAGGGCATGGTATGGTAAGATTGCTAAATTTCTAACACAAAATGGTTATTCAGCAACACCTGCAGATTCTAGCTTGTTTGTCAAAGCCAATGAAGAAAAACTAGCCATCGTGCTAGTGTACGTAGATGATTTAATCATAATTGGTGATAAGACAGAAATTCATCAGACGAAGGAGAATTTATCAGTCCACTTCCAAATGAAGGAACTTGGACAACTCAAGCATTTTCTTGGTCTAGAGATTGATCACACACAAGAAGGAATATTTCACTGTCAACAAAAATATTCCAAAGATTTGTTGAAGAGGTTCGGAATGCTTGAATGCAAGTCGATCTCAAACCTGATGGAACCAAATGCCAAAATTTGTGCACATGATGGAAAAGATTTGGAAGATGCGATGATGTATCGACAAGTGGTAGGTAGTCTGATCTACTTAACCTTGAATTGACCTAACATTTCTTATGCAATGGGTGTGATGAGTCGCTACATGCAAAATCCAAAGAAGCCTCATTTGGAAGCAGTTTGACGAATATTGAGATATGTGAAGAGTACAATTGACTATGGTCTTTTATACAAGAAAGGTGAAGACTGCAAGGTAGTTAGTTATTGTGATGCTAACTATGCAGGAGATCGTGACACCAGGAGATCAACAACTGGATACGTGTTTAAGCTTGGTTCCGGAATAATTTCTTGATGTAGCAAGAGACAACCGATGATATCATTGTCAACCACTGAAGCTGAGTATCGAGCAACAATAATGGCAGCTTAAGAGAGTACATGGTTTATACAGCTAATGAATAATCTACATCAACTAATAGAGTATGAAGTTCCATTGTACTATGACAATTAGTCGGCAATTCGTTTGACAAAGAATCTGGTCTTCATGAAAGAACTAAGCATGTTGAAGTGCACTATCATTTTATCAGAGAAAAGGTTCTACAAGAAGAAATTGAGATGAGGCAAATCAAGACAGAAGATCAAGTTGCAAACTTGTTCACAAAAGGTTTGAGCTCTGGTAAGTTCGTAATGTTTCATTCTCAGCTCGGCATAGTGCAAAAAGTGAGAGTTGGTGTTAAGGGGGAGTGTTGAAGATCAACATCATCTCATTACAAGCCCAAAACTATTTTAGCCTAATGAAAATAAAAGTCCAATCCATTTTATTTAAACCCAGGACAATGGAAGGTTCTCAACAAATGCAGAAGGAAGATATTTTAAGAGAAGATTGTAGAAGGATATAAAAAGAAGATCTTTTAGAGAAGTGTGAGATATTTTAGAGAAGTGTGCAAGATCTACGGTTAGGATTATTTCTCAATTTAATATTTGTATAGTGTAGATTGTATAGTGAGGACTATAAATACCCTCCCTTGCATTTGGTTTAGGCATCCTCCTCTAAAATAACAATTTGTAGTTGTGAATTTTCTATTGAGAGTTTAGTTCTTCTTCAAATTGTGAGTGGTCTTTGTGAAGTGTTGAAGTGTCCTTTGTTGTGGGTAAAATACAAGTAATTTGTTTACTTGTTTGGGTCTAACATTAGTAAGTTTAGAGTTGTGTACTCTAAATTCTACTCAACAAAGCAATCATGGACTTTACGTGGTTTTTTTTTTCCTTCACTTACAAGGTTTTAACATTTGGTGAGCATTGGCCATCAGTTTATTTAATCTAAAAATTCTTGACACCCCTAAGTCAGAAATCTTAGTATTCATGTCTGCATCAAGCAATATATTCCTAGCTTGCAAATCCCTATGTTATGATTCTCTTGACCTTGAGTGATGGTGAAGGAAAAAAAGTCCTTGTGCTATTCCTTAGATGGACCTACATTTCAAAAGAAAATGGTAAATTACACACATCAATTTGAAAATCCTAACTTCTTCCATATATCATTCTTGGTCAGATTATGAGTTGTTTGGCAGTTGAGTATCTTAGCATAAACATCAAGATGAGGGTGTATTTTTATAAGTTACCTCTAATATGCCATGTGTGTGTAATTAAACTAAACAGATATCAAATTCTTCATAGGTAAAAAGATAGATGGAGTATTACTAACCAAAGAAAAAAGAGTGAAAGCTTTTGCTGGGCTTGTATTCATAAATCAACATTTTCTCCTCTCCATGTAAGCAACACCCTAATAGCCACCAAATTTATATGTTGCAGTTTTCTAAGTGTGAGCTCATTCTTGAACTCCTCTAGTTTTTGTCCTGAACTTCTTAATACTGGCTTCACTACTATTTCCAGTTATTTAGGTAATTTCCCCATTCATTTCACAATATAGATCTGATTATCATCAATTAATAATCAAAAGAGGATAATAGAACACCCAAACAATACGCCTCTCCCCTAATAATTTTACCTTATAAATTGGGTCAAGACCACCCTCTCCAAGCTTACTTTCTGGCCAAAAGTTGTCTGTGGCTTTAATCATAGAGTATCTAAAATCAAATAAATTGTACTTTGTAACTTACTGTTACGAGACAACTAAGTTTGGAAAATATATCTAGTTGTTGATGCACTGGAAAGATCTTATTCAAACTGTAGTGTTCTTCCAAAATACCAGGTGCAGCTAGTTTCACTTATGTTCCAACAATATCCCACATGTTCATAGTTTTTCAAGCAAATAAGCCTACAATCAGTAGGGCCAAGGCAAGAGCTATGACTGCAATTTGAAGTACCATTATCAAATTCTCTACTAACAGGAATTTTAAATGAGGCAAACCTTAACTCAAACGTCGGATCATCACTTCTACTGTGGGATAATCAAAGCCTTGTTACAAGTTGGTCTCACCTATGGAGCAATCTGAACTCACTGCTCTAGGGACAGGGTTGCCATTGTCCTACAGAGTTTCACTTATATTAAGGTTAATTGTATATCATGTTTAAATAATGGTGATAATGAGATGGATAAAGAATGAATTTTTAAGTTTTAAATTAAAAGCTTATGCAAGTTCTTTTTAGATTTTTATCATCATGTTGCCTGATATGTTTACCATTTTGATGTTTGTATGCTACATAAGCCACTCTCATCAATACCAATTAATGTTAAATTGTCAAACCTAACATGTAATGTTGATTTTTCACATGCTAAGATTAGTTATTTATCATATTTTGCAAGTACACTTGTCATATCTCCCATTCTTCACCTATTATGGGATATTATGTTATTAATGGTTATGGAGAAAAACATTAGGAAATTTGGATGGATTCTTCTTATCTAAAAAATAGCAACCTATGGCTCCTGTAATAATAACTACAAAGTAATTAAATGCATCCTGGTGAAAAATCTATCAGCCACTACTTGTTAACAGCATAGTTAAAATTTAAAAGGATTAGATCATTCATAACAAGAAATAAACACTCATATAGCTTTCAAAATGAAGAAAACCAGGAAAAAAGCCTTGGATCATCCATAACAAGGCACTAGTATTGTGTATATCTCTATAACTAAAGCAAATTTAAAAGGTTGAGATACAATCTGCAAACACATAGCTTTATCTTCCATACAAAGTTGAAATAGACACAGTATTCACTGAGTGGTATTCCATCCCATTCCTCTGAGAATCATCATTGATGATAATATTTAAATATGCAGGCTTTTTCACTAAAGAAAGAACCATGCTTTGATTTGTTATCATTGAAATGACTTCCGAAATAGTTGGTCTTTCCCTCGGAGAATCTTCTAAGCATAAGAGACCCACATGAAGAAATCTAAGAAATTCTTTCATAGAAAAGGAATCTTTCAGGACTGGATCCACTAGCTCTAGCCCATAATCTTTCTACCACAACTCCCATGCCTGCTATTGCTTCATTCAAGTTAATAAATTTTAAACTGACAACCTATAAAGGAAAACCAAATACTAAGTTATGATGAACTCACATGTCCAACAAGATTTGGTGGTCCATTGATATCGTGAAAGCTCTTGTTCTTTTTACCACTTAAAATTTCAAGCAATAGGATTCCAAAACTGAAAATATCTGATTTCACAAACAAAATTCCCTAAAATGCATACTCATGAGACATGTATCCATTGATATAATGGTTATTTAAAGCATATTAGTAAGGAAGGAGACAAAAATTTGTAAAAGTATTAAAAATTTTAATTCAAAATCAATCATGTAAGTCATCTTTGAAATTTTTGCACTTACCAAGTTCCAACAATTAGGAGAGTATTGGCCATCAGATAACTACGACTTAAAATTCTTGCTAGTCCAAAGTTAGAAATTTTAGGATTCATGTCTGCATCAAGCAATATGTTGCTAGCTTTCAAATCCTTATGTATGATCCTCAATCTTGAGTGCTGATGAAGGTAAAGAAGTCCTTGTGTGATTCCTTCAATAATCATCACTTGTTTCCTCCAATCTAATAATCCCCTCTTAGATGCATCTATGTTTGTAAATAAATGGTGAAATGTATATATCAGTTTTGAAATCAAGTCAATCTTTCTAGTAATCATTTTTGAGTTCCTTGATAAAGAATGACTTGTTTGGTAGGTGGTCAGTTTCTTATGACAAACATCTAGGGCTGGGTTTTAACATATAAGAACTAGTACTAGAAGCATATGCAGTTTAATTAGTTGTTCGTTCTCTTCATGTAATTCATGCCTTTGCCAAAAATGAGGGTTTAAGACTTCTGTTAGGTCAATCTATTAAAACCTCAAACAACTTCAAAGTATCGTTTCAAAGATGGACTCTTGTGAAAGCACATATCTTGTCTTAAAATAAGTAATGCATAAATATGTGATATATACATACCTAAACTGAGCATATATGAAAGCTTATCTTAGGGAAAGAGATTGATGGAAGTATTACTAACCAAAGAGAAAAGTGTCCAAGCTTTTGTTGGGCATATATTCATAACTCAACATTTTCTCCTCTTGGTGTATGCAGCAGCCTAGTAGCCTTACCAGATTCATGTATTGTAGTTTAGCTATGAGTGTAAGCTCATTCTTCAACTGGTCTAATCCTTGCCTTGGCCTACTTGACAGTCGTTTCACTGCTATTTCCAGTTGCTTAGGTAAAATTCCCTGTCATTTTATAACAGAATTTTTTTTTCGTGATCAGTTAATAATCCAAAGAAGTTGATAGGACAGACAAGGTGTCCCTCTTCCTCTCCCACCATCAAGTTGTACCTTATAGATTGGACCATAACCACCCTCTCCAAGTTTATTCTCTCGTGAAAAGTTGTTTGTTGCTTCACTTATAGACACAAAGCTGAACATTTCAAATTTTGAGCAAAGTTATCCCTATATATTCAGATTCTGGTAAATTGCTTAATCCATCAGAGGTCATCAGCTGAAGTATGTCTTGTTCTTTTCTGCCTCTCCCTGTTTTAGTTGCGATACATAGACAGCTGTGCAGTTTATTTCAAGTTTGCAAACACGCTGACACACATGACACATTTTAAGTAAAAGTGAGAGGTAATATACCTTTATGGTTCTTCATCAAAGAGATAATGATGACCATGAAAGCTAACAGCAAAATTATTGGAACTATAACAGCTATCCACAC